>JAYESA010000004.1:220911520-221191520 GCA_036927795.1 Iris macrosiphon | reverse complement strand
CTATGAACTATTCAATCCTGCATCATCGTCAACCTCTCGCCCATGGATAGCTGTGATGCCTTCAGCTCCGTCATGCTGCGCTCTGTCGAGGCTCTAAGATCATTTGACAAATCTCGGAGCTCCATGATGCTGCGGTCGAGCATATCCAATCGTGCGATGAGCATCGAAACATCCGCCTACGGCTGGGACTGGGGCTGCTTCTCTATCCTTCACAGTAAGTCGTCATTGAGAGACGTAATCTGACGGTCAACGGCCTCCTGGACTCTGGCTGACGACTACGAGGGCTGTAGGGAATGCGCACTTATCGGGGAGGCCCTAAAAGACTGCGTCACAACCAGGGCACTATAGGATCCCGTACCGTAGTATGTAACCCTCTGGAGACCACCAGCGGCGGTCACCCACAGGTCGTCCACCGACGGAGCTAGAGCGGGGTACGAGAAAGTACCAGCCTCTCCAGCTGTAGGTGCACTAGCAGTCGCCCGCTCATGCAGCCTAAGATACTCGACCTAGAAAAGTTTGGATACTCGATAATTGCCTAAGTTATATTAAAATTAACACAAAGTAAAGTAATACTAACATAGGTCTGCGAGGCCCTCCCATCGATGAGATTTCTGTCCTTGTGATGGGTGGCCAAGAAGACGGTCACCATGTTTGCATCCTCACCCCTCTGTACCTGTTAAAAATATATTATTTAGTACCAAAATTAAATATTTTTTTCCTACTACCATTTTATCGTATTTATATTAAAATAATATATCTTAAATAAAAAACATACCAAACAAAAAAATGTTCCGTCATCAGAATCGAGCCACCATACCACTTTGCAGTATTTCGTCTAGCCGTATTGGCCTTCTCAGACCTTTTCTTGTAGCTCGGATCGTCGAATCTAGCCCTCATCATAGTCCACTACTCAGGCGTGATCCAACCTTGGATCTATTTTTTTGTATAAGCATGAGCCTTCTGGTCATCCAGAGCATCACGGATAAGCTTGGCGGCAACGGCAGGAAACATCCGCTCGATCAACTCGGTCCGGTGCGGAGGATAGAAATATGTTTGCTATAATAAATAATTTAGTAAGTGTGCATCACGGATAAGTTATATAATATGCATAAATTAGAGGATTTATATAATATACTTTTACCTTGAAGTGCGTAATCCAGAATGCCTTCCTCACCTCCGGAGCTTCAGAGTAGTTGATCCAAGGGGCACCATAATTGTTCCTCAAAAATAGGCCCAGGCATCTCTGAACCGACGATGGACGATATCTATACAGAGATAATTATTTAGATAAAAAAAGTCAATATATGATGAATAAAGAAATACACGATATATATGATGCTAAACCATCTAATTGACTTACTTTGTACCATCGGCCCAAATCTCTGTCCTCGTCTCCTCCGGAGGTGCGCATGGAGGATCTTGCTGATGCTGGGACAACGTTGGCATGACCTCCTCTACATGCTCATCTGTCTCCATGGTTCCGTCAATAGGAGGAACGCTGGACGAGGGAGTACCATCACGCCAGGAACTACTCGTCCCAGGAGTGATGCCACGTAACATTATTGCAGTCGGAGATGTGACTGATGTGGCATCCCATTTTCCCTAATCGGGAAGTACGGCTAAGAAATACTAGATGGTATTGTTCGATCGGGATAGATTGAAACAAGAATTTGTCCTCGATATGGATTTGTTTCTTCGGAATCGATTCCCATATTCAATGGACCGTGCCCCCGGGATCGACTTAGCGGCAGAGTCGGGAGGGACCTCTCCGCTGCATCTTTGTTGCCTCAGTTTTTGCTGTCGCTTGTTGCTTTCGTGCTTTGAGTTGGTTTTCGGATTTGCTTTATTTTTTTGAACGGTTTTGATGGATTTTATTATTTTTGTTCATTGAACTGCACTTCAATTCCGAGATTGGGAAGAGTGAAAGAGGTAATGATCAAGCTGTTCGTGATGCAGATGAACGAGCAGTAGGCGGCTTACGAGGGGAGTCTTGAAGTGCCTCTTTCCTTCTCCCTTCCAACCAACTAAGTGAGTGGCTACCATCCCAATTAGCTAGTCCTACTTCCAAGTCTTCATACCTAAAAATCTTGCATTCTGGTTGTCCCTATCAGACGATACCAAGTAATAACTAAAAGACTACAAGATAAAAAGGGAATAGACTTGGAATATTGCTTGTCATTCAACTTGGGAATGATTACTTATACTGCATGCTTGTTCATTCAAAAATGTTCATCATATGCATAAATACTAGTTAAAATGCATACTTCTTCTATAAATTATGCTATGTATAGAACATGCCATGCTATGCTAAATAGGCTATGCAAAAATTAATCATGCAATGCTACTTGTCTTGTACTCGTGTTGCCTCAACTGTATGAACTGCTAACTTAATAACGAACGTCGTTTGATCATGGACAACTTGTGCACAAGGGTAAAGTTCTGCGGACGATCGCTGAGGCACTGGCACCGATCCGGTCCGGGCAAAACTTCGTGTGTAGTCATCATGTGATGTAGGGGATGGCTTACAGCGCATCGTGTGCTCTCGTTGCATGTTATCCATGTCCTTGACTATGTCCATTATGGCATTACGCCAGTGATCCCCAAGTATATTTAAACATGTTGTAAGCTAACTAGTGTCTTCGTGGCAGAAAAGGCATGGTAAGTATTATGCAGGTGGTTCAGACGGACAGGTAAAAGCCACCGAACGGTGGCAAGTTCATTTCAGTATTTCATATATATAGTGCTGCTTGTAAATGAACTAAGGCAAGATAGAAAGACCATAAATAATATGAATGCTTCATATAAACAACATATTGATTGGTATAGTTGGGTTAGCTCGCCTTCACCAGTATATTTTGATGTACTGACCCTCGTTGAAACAGGTTTCCCGTACTAAGGAGAGCCAGCAAGGAGCCAAAGTTGTCTTTCCAATTCATTCCAGTTGTCGGCGTGTTCAGATCGCGCCCTTAAAGCATCTTTAAAACAGGAGCTTGCAACCCAAACACAATGCAGCTCAGAGGGAAAGCCGTCAACCCTCCAGGAGGTCTTTATTATTTTAAAATTTTAGTAAAGGGATGTAATGTACAGGACTGCTATCTTATTTTGTGTCAACACTTTTGTAAGCCCGTGCGGCAATTAGCTAACTCATTCAAGAGTTTGTAATAGATGTTCATATCAATAAAGAGAGCTTTTCCATCTTCAACTTGTGTTTTAATTTATCTGCATACACTGAATATGTGCTCGTTATGCAAAATACTCTAGCCTTATGCGGGCGCAACCCCAGGCCCACACGGCGGTCACGCCCAGGGGATGCCCATCGATTCCACAAAATTGGAGCGTGACAACTGATCGATATACTGGAGTACTGGGCGACGACGATCTGGAACCAACAATAGGCAGGACCGGAGGAGCACTTTGTCTACCTCGGGACCTATCGAACCCTCCGTGTTGCCCTGTCATACCTGATAACAACATATGATGAATAAAGAAATACACAAATATATAGTACATTCTACAGTCAGAATGTTATGCATATCTCACAGCATTCATAGAATTGTACAGTAAATAACCATTGGTGTCACAACTCTAAATGGATAGTACATTCTACAGTCAAAATATAATACGTATATTGGTCAAAATAGTATATTCTACAGTCAAAATATAGTTACATTCTACAGGCAAAATATTTTATTTTCAATCATCTTCAGAAAATTTATCTTGTTAGCTTTTCTCGTCCTCCTTTTCCTCTTCCTCCTCCTCATCTTCACTTTTATCTACTTTGTCTTCGTCTTCATCTTCGTCTTTCTCTTCTGATAATTTTACATCTTTTACCTTATTACTCGTGTAATGAGTAACTTTCGTTGAGTCCACATCTACAATATTTGTTACAAGAGGTAGCTCGTCCTCCTGATAAGCTATTTCGTTAATGTCAAAGGTATTTCTAGCTTTAGTCTTGTATACTGCCCACCAATTTAACCTCGTTATCCCTCGTCTAGGATAAGTTGTGAAGTACACGAGCTAAGCCTGACTTGATAGGACAAATAGTTCGTAGCCTTGATATCTACGCTTGTAGTTTATATCCACAAGGCCATGCTTGTCAATTTTTTAACCTTGATCTTGAATCAGATTGAACCATTCTCATTGAATAGCACGATATTAGCAGGTTCTATGCCATAATTATATGTCAACTCCATAATCTCTCGTAAGATGCCAAAGAAATCATTGCCTGGATCGACATCTTTGTAGATCGAAGATTTGATACACAAACAACTATTATTTGTAGAATCAAGATCCAGAAAGCTATCTCTGATAGGAGCATTTGCTAACTTGAACCTAAGCTCATTCATACAGAAATTTGGCCATATTTTAACGGTAGTAATTGGTCACTTGGCTAGAGTTCTAATAGATTCAGTCTCGGGTGTTATTAGACGATCGACCTAAATACCAAAGTAGCGATAGTAAGTTATTTATTTTGCAAGTGCAGAAATAAAAAGTAATTACCAAGCACCTTACATATGCGCTCAACTAAGAAGAAAAATGGTATCTCATTTCTTGTTCTATTTCTTCATCTGTTATGTAGGGTCTAACCGACCTCAACTCATCATTATATGTGCTGAAAAATAATGAAGCAACTGCTGATTAGTAGCATAATAATAGCTTATACTATTACATTGAGATGATGTAAACGTGGTCGTATTAATTATTTACCCCTCTAGCTTCTCCAATTTATCCTCGTCGTAATTGAGTAATATATACAACTGAGCAGCCCTTAGCTCGTCGTCATTCAAATATCTCTTCTTTATTTTCCCCGAAGGCTTTCTGGGTGCATTGAATACTTTGAGTCTTGCATCATTAGATTTCTGATATCCATCGTTGTTTCTCGGAGCTTTCGTTCTATTAGTAGCAATATGAAGTTTGAAATACGTTGAGCAAAATTTTGTAATCTCCTCAAGAACATAAGTTTTACAAATAGAGCCCTCAACCCGTGCCTTATTTTTTACCCTTCTCTTTAGGTGATTCAGATGCCGCTCGAAGGGGTACATCCACCGATAACCGACAGGACTATTAACACGTGCCTAATAGAAAAGATTAATTGGCAAATGCTCCATAAAGTCAAAGAATCCAGGAGGAAATACCATCTCGAGCTTACATAGTGTTACCGCAATGTCCTTCTCTTGCTTTTCTAGACGATCGACGAGTAACTTAGTAGAACAAAGATCTCTGAAGAATATGCTGAGCTCTGTCAATGGATACCAAATGACCTGCAGAAAGAATTCTCGAAATGCAATCGGAATTAACCTCTCCATGAATACGTGACAATCGTGGCTCTTCATACCCGCCAGTTTGTTCTCCTTGAGGTCGACGCATCTTCTTAAGTTCGACACGTACCCATCTGAAAACTTTAGACCCTGAATCCACCTACAAAGTCTCCCTTTATCCTCTTTCTCCAGTGAGAAAACTGACTTAGTTTGCTTTAACTTTTCATTCCCCTCCTCTATTAAATGCAACGCAGGACGTCTACATATTTCTTCTAAGTCCAACCTGGACTTCGGATTATCTTTTGTCTTTCCCTTTACCTCTATTATAGTATTAATTATGTTATCAAACACATTCTTCTCGGTATGTATGACATCAAGGTTATGTCTGATCATATTGGTGCTCCAATATGGCAGATCCCAAAATATACTCTTGTCTAGTTATGGGTGCGACCAAATCCGTCACACTTGTACCCCTTAGCCGGCTCTTTGATAGCACTTAGTAAATCTTTTATCTCTTCCCATATCGTGTATCCGAGCCACCTTGGCGGTGGATTGGCCTTCTCCATAATGCCCGTACGAAAAGCATTCATGTTCCTCCGGTACGGATGATCCTTCGGTAGAAATTATCGATGACAATCGAAGAAGCATGGTTTGCCTCTGTGTTTTAAATTGAAAGCCTTAGTATGGTCCATAGAATACGGACATGAAAGACGACCATGGGTGCTCCATCCCGATAATATTTTATAGGCCAAAAAGTCATTGATGGTCCACATAAGTGCTACCCTCATCTGAAAATTATGCTTTCTAGAAACATCGTACGTAATGGCATCTACTTTCCACAGCTGATTCAACTCATCTATCACAGGTGTAAATACACATCGATGTTCCTCTTTGGATTGTTCGGACCCGAAATAATAACGGTTAGGAACATATACGGAGTCTTCATGCACATCCAAGGTGGTAGATTGTACGGAGTAACGATCACAGGCCAACATGAATATTGGGAGCTCAAAAGTCCGAATGGGGTAAAACCATCAGAGGAGAGCCCCAATCTGACATTACACGGATTTGAAGCAAAATTTGGATACTCTCGATTAAAGTGCTTACATGCTTCTCCATCGGATGGATGATCCAATACTCCTTCGATATGTTTCCGCCTGTGCCAACTCATATTTTCTGCAGTCTCCTTAACCATAAACAACCGCTGCAACCGCGGCGTCAAAGGCAAGTAGTGCATCAAATCGGTAGGCTTTCTTGCACCGACAGACTTTTCTCTACCAGTGGCCTTGTAGCGATCAGCACCACAGAATCGGCACGCTTCTTCATCCTTATCGTCTTTGTAGTATAACATAGACCCGTTGTGACGTGTATCAATTTTCTCGTATCCCATCTAGAGCGATCTCACTATCCTCTTAGATCGATAGAAGTCTTTAGGCAACTTTGCACCCTCGGACAAGATCTCTATAATCAAATTAATCAGTCGATTATAGCATTCTTGTGACATTTTAAAATCGGACTTGATGCTCAATAATCTTGTAACCACCTCCAACAGTGAATGATCCTCATAACCAGGTATAGTAGAGTCCTTGCATTCTCCAGCAACTCCATAAACTTTGTAGCATCGGCATTCGGTGCCTCCTCAGCTATATCATAATTGTTCGGATTAAAACTAGGTCCCGCCGCATCAAAAACCATGTTCACTCACCCATCGTCGTAACCAACATGGTCGTGGACATCCATATACGGCTCCACATAAGGCTCCAACTCTGATGCTAGAGACACAAGTTTTCCATGCATGGTCCACTGATAATAATTCGGCGTAAAGCCCTTTGAGTACAAATATATGTGACTTCCACTTTTGGATGATATTTTAAGTTGCGATATCTTACACACGGACACTTAATTTTGGTACCTTCCATATACTGAGGGAACGTCTTGGCGAACTGCAGGTAATATTGTACACCTTCAATAAATTCATTCTGCACACCGCACATATCATCAGGATGATGGTTGTACGTCCATGAACGATGATACAGATAGTAATTCATATCCATTTCTAGATAATTCTGTAAAAATGATAGTTTGTTTCCTATAAATTATTACATACACTATGATTCTCTGGAGAAAGATAAGAACTGCTCTAACTTGATACACAATGCCCTATGTGTGTGTGTGTATGTGTGTGTGTGTGTGTGTGTGTGTGTGTGTGTGTGTGTGTGTGTGTGTGTGTGTGTGTGTGTGTGTGTGTGTGTATACATATGGTTTGAATAAAAACCCTAGTTCTTTCCTAATTTAGGTTTTTATTTCTTTACAATTTATTCAGTTTTCTTGGCTAAGTGTGATTGTTCTCCTCCAATTCCTGACCAAATGGGAAGATGACCCATCAATTTGGTATCAATTGGTATCAGAGCCTTTGGATCATGCTCTTGAAGCTAGTGGAGAGCACGACTCGAGCAGCCATGGCTCCAGAGCTGGATCTCTCCAAAGAATCCATACCTACCTGATGCAAATGGGAGGATACTTGCGTTGGAAGGTACAATTCATCACTTGAACCATAAAAATTTAATAGGTTGTTAGAGGAATTGGCTATGTCAAGAAGAGGGTTTGAGTTTCCACCATATGCCACCATATGCTCCATCAATGGCAACACCTCAATCCCCTCTAAACATACCAAATATACCATAATTTGGTATAAATCCAGCTGGAATGGCACCAAATCTACCATAATTTGGTATGATCCCTACTGGAGTAGCTCAATCCGTTTCTCAAACAAATCAAACAACCCCAGTACAATAATTTTTCATCAAAACCCTTGCCAAACTGCAATATATTACCAATTTCCTCATAACCAGAGAACAACTCCAGGATTTTAAGCAACTCGTGCTCAATCCAAATATTACTGCACCAAACCCTAGTTTTCCTACATCACCTATAATATCTTTCCCATGTATAAGTGCATAGTATGCATAGGTTGTGCACTACAGTATTGGAGAGTTGGGCAGGCCAGGATTTGAATGTGAGATGTGAGAGTGTTGTACAGGCCAAGAGGGAATCACAGTGCACTCTTGTGCACTACAGTAAAGAGCAGCTGCAATAAGGGGATGCACAACAGCAGCAAAGGGAGCAACTGTAGCAGAAAGAAGAGCAACTGCAGCAGCAATGCACAGCAAGCAGGGTTGGGGTTAGGGTTAGGGTTAGGTTTAGTATGTGTCTACATGCGTGTGTGTGTGTGTTCGAGTTAGGGTTAGGGTTAGTGTCATGTCATGTCGTCTCATATCGTATCGTGTTAGAGAGAAAGAGAGAGACAGAGAGAGGAGCTCACTGAGGAGGAGAGCCAGAGGAAGGACGTCGAAGGAAGAAGGGGAGCCAGAGGAAGGAGGAGCTGACGGCGGAGGAGGAAGGACGCGGCCGGAGGGGGGTCGCCGGGAGGGAGGAGGGGACGCCGGAGGGAGGAGGGGAGCCGGAGGAGGAGGACGCGGCCGGAGGGGGGTCGTCGGAGGGAGGAAGGGAGCCTGAGGAAGGAGGAGCCGGAGGGGGGTTTCAAATTTGGGAGAGGGAGAGGGAGAGATCGAAGGAAATGGGGGGAATCAGCCCTAAATAAAATAAATTTAGCAACGTTTTAGCGATGCCAATAATGATGTCGCTAATTAGCGACGTCTTTAACGTCGCTAATGACATCGCTAAATGTCTAAAAGATATACGTCGCTAAATACGTCGCTAAATATCGCTAAATGAAACATATTGCGACGTTTAGCAACCTTAATTTAACTTATAGCGACTAATCTTTTCAAAACTAAATAAAAGTTGCTAAACATCGCTAAAAGTCGCCAATTAGCGACGTCTAGCGACGATTTTACATGGAGTCGCTAATTTATATTATATTAGTGACATTTTCTATTGACGTCGCTAAAAAAAATTGCTAACCCCGCTTATTCTAGTAGTGTATCTCCTAAACCTCGACTTACAAAACAAGTTGACAACTAGGAATATGATGATGAACCCTCCTTGCTTCAGCATATATGGCTTCGCATCTTCCTCCCGATTCTGAAACTGACAGTATAGACTCCAACTACACGGCTCTTTCTACCTGTTCCTCTGTTGTATACAGGGATGTTAGCATTTACGTCATTGGTGATGAACAAGACATTTCTCCACCAAAAGCCACCGAACAATGCCTCAACTCATTAGAGGCTGCTCTCAGGGACATGCACGCTATGATTCAAAATATGCATAAAATGATGAGACCGCAACATTCTCCTAAACCAGTACATGTCCAAGTGCCTTCATTCATACCTAAACAGACTACTCCTGGAACAACACCTATGTAGGATAACACAAATCCAGAAGCAGTCATAAACTAAGAGTTAGCAGTGCCAACTCTTAATCCTCTCAATATTGGGAGTGGACATCCGCCGATGATAATACATATTCAACCAGGATCTTATCAGTCAGTTGCACCACTCCGACCAGAAGATCCTCTCGAAGCTATCCAGGAGTTGCACGCATAGGTCAATGTTTTAAAGAATAAAGACCAACTCTGCAAGCTGGAGGAAAAACAGTCTTATCCTCCTCATTGGGATAATGTTCCATTCTCTCCTAAATACAAGCCCCAATCGATAGTCTTATTTGAAGACAGGACATCACCGAGCTAATATTTTAATTACTTCAATATGATGATGGCTTATCTACAGAAAGAAGATGCTCTTCTTACTATATTATTCATGGAATGCTTGGCCGGCATATCCTACGAATGGTATCGCAGTTTACCTGATAACTATTTATCCTCGTTTGATGACATGAAGTATCTTTTTCTCTCACGGTTCTACAAGGGAGGCATATATATGATAATGTCTTCACTCATCGATATCAAAGAGAAGGAGAAGAAATATGCTCATAAATTTATAAAGCATTTTAGGCAAGCAACTCTGAAGTTATTCTCCGGTATTCCAGACTCTACATTCATTGATACTTGCAAAAATAATCTACTGCATATAGTAGGGCTTTGGAAGGGTCCAACTCAATTTCAAGACTAGATGACGTTCATCATCGGGGCCGAAGCTGCTGAAGGTAACGCAAAGGTAGCACATAATTTGGGGTTAAAAATGACCAATACAGAAGAAAAGTGCCCCTCCAACAACAACAACAGTGCAAATAAAAGCAACAACACAGGAAAGAAGGCCTTGGCAAAAAATCTGTCAAAGCTACCCACCTCTCCTCCATCATAAAATCCTTCAGAGTCTTCCAGGCCTAAGAAAGAATATTCCTTTGACGAGAGCGATATCCACAGCATTTTTGAATGCTTAATAAAAAGTAACAAGTTGCAGTTGTCTGACATCAAGCGACCAAATAAGGCCGATAAAATAGATGACTCAAAGTGTTGTTTATAACATCGGTATGTACATCTTCCTACCAAGCCTTGTTATGTATTAAAAAGAAAAATACAACAGTTGATGGATGCTAAAACTATCTCCATTCACAATGAGAAGAAGATGGTCACCGCCAATATGGTGTCTCTTCAATTCGGTAATTTTTCAGCACAAGAAATCCTAAACGGTGTCATCCCAATACCTCAAATTATGATGGAAGTGGTAAATCTTCCGCCTCCTCAAAGTCAAACAGAGGGGTTAGTGCCTCTCACCACCGATTATGGCAAGATTATGTTGATTCATCCCGACCTGCTACCAGATTGGGACCAGAGAACAACATCTTCCAATTCAAAATCCAAGAAGGATAAGAAGTATAAATCATGCAATACAATTTTTTCAAATCATCATTCAGACAGAGATCAAGACCAACTTCAAGAAGATGTATATCTCGAGATCATATTTCAAAATCTAAATATTACCCCACTGAGCTCTACGCACAAGCTTCACTTGATACACCGGCAATGGTTCATGATTGGCAGCGTTCCACTGTATAAGGCACAATAAATCTTTATTTCTTATGAAGGTATTTCTACACAAATTCCTTCTCCTTATTCTATAATTATTAGAGCATCAACCTCAACTCAGGTGCTTGAGGAGGATCGCCTCCAATTTTATCGATAAAGTCAGCAATTTGTATGCTTGATGCAAAACATGGGGTATAATTTCTAGAAAGATGAAGGTTTAAACTTTGGCAAGGGATAAAGTATTCCTCTATAACTCCAAGGACAGTTCAGCAAATCCTATAGTGGATTAGGCTACGATAAGACTATCCTACATACTTGCTCCAAGAAGAGGCATGATAAAAAAACTCAAGTTTTGTAACATGGTGCTTCTTTCTCCGATTCTCCAAAAAGAAGCCATGATTGGTACCAGGTCTGGTAAATATTATCATAAAACTTACGAATCTGTCCTGGAAGATGTTCCTGACACTCTTCCTACTTCGTCAACTCCTGTTGCTCCAGTCAAAATCGAATCTGGTCCTTCGAAGCCTACTACGACAGAGAAAGAAAAGCAAAAGGAAGTACGCTTCGATAAATCTCTGAAGAAGAATATACCCCAAGGACTTGAAAAGCCTTAACATATTGGCACAACTGGCTAATACTCCAGCCCAACTTTCTATATTGAGTTACTTTATTTGTAGAAGAAGACTCGTGAAGCTTTGAGCGAAGCTCTAATACATGCAGACTCATGCTTAGATAATCTCAAGGCTCCTGATGAAGATCCATTAGCGTGTCCTCTGTAAACTCCCTCAAATAATTTTAGGTAGACTGGATATGGTAAAAAAATTGGTTTAGTTTCAGGTTGTCTAAGGATTAGAAATTAGGGTTATGTAGGCTGGTTCTTTAATTTAAACTGTTGATGCACCTTACTATTGCTACAATAATTGGAGCACAATAATAGTCTTTATTTTCCAAAAAATCTTTCCACTCTTGACCTAACAAGCCAACCTAGGCACCGGATATTTCTGTCACTCACAAACACACTCTCTTGTGCTCTATTTTAATTGCACAACTTTTCAGTCACAAAAATTAATTCTTTAATCCTATGTCTCATACCTATGTCGTTGCCATCGATTTGGGGATACAAACTCAACCCGTTTTGTCGAACCAATTATAGGGCCCAAGACTGATACTAAGCCTACACCGTCCATGACCTTTGTGTCACTACCAATTGAGACCCCATGTACTCATATTTAATTTAAGAGAACATATGACACTTTATTTTAATTAAATTGGGGATCCAACTTAACCCAATACCCATTTATAAGGCTCATAAAAAACACCCAACACTCTCTTATCCTACAAAATACCAAACACAACTTTCCACATTAAATTTTTACCCTTTTACTTTATGTATAAACACCCAAATATTAAGGGGCTTAAATGCAAAAAAGGGTGCTAGGTGTCACCCTCACATTGGTCCAAAGCAAATAAAGAAACCCGCCTCCCCCATCCTCATGACCGGTCCTCATGACCCTCTCTCTCCCCTTGCATTTTATTATTCCCTCATGAATAATCCTACCCCTTGATTCAAATTTCCCTCCATCACAACCACACACTCCCTCTATATTAACACACACACACACCCATCCCAATATGGCAGGCCCTAATCCTAAGACTACTTAGTTTCCCACCACCCTTTCTCCCCTTTCTTCTCTCCCATTTCAGCTGAACCTCTACTTCTTCTTCTTCTCCATTATTCTTCTTATTCACCTTTATCTCTACTTCTTCTTCTCCTTCACCACCTCGACCCCCACCTCACCACCACTGGAGCTACAACTCTACCTCCACCGAACACCAACAATAATACCACCCCGTCCAATAGCATCTCTACTGACCGTTACTCTACACCATCACCTCAAACATCACCACTATAGACCTCACCCACCATGACACCACCAACAGCCACTTCCACCACCACCAACACCACGAATCCACTTTCACCTCGCCACCGCCAATGTCACCGTCATCGAACACCACCGCTGCTCCCACTTCCACCAACACCACGACTCCACCTTCACCTTGTAACCGCCACTGTCACCGTCGTCGAACACCACTGATGCTTCCGCTGCCACCATCACCATGACTCCACACCACCTTCACTACCCCGACCATGACCACTGCCATCTCCACCGCTGCTACCACTTCCACTATCACCACGAACACCACGGTCGGCCACTACCACCACCACCGACAGCATCACCACCAACATACCACCGACAACCACCAATATTTCTACCACAACCTACACCACCACCTCCGTCGAGTATCACCACCCCCTCCTGCCTACACAACCGCAGCCGAGCACCACTACCCTCACACCTCTGAGCACCACCACCACCACGGTCGACATGAGCACCACCCCCGTGGTCGCGCCGTCACTGACCGAAGCTGCAGTACCACCACTGCCACCACCCACAGCTACCTGGGTAACTTCTTCTCCTTCGTTATTGTTGTGTAGTTAATTTTATGTATTAAAGAAACCCTAGTTAGGTTTAGGGTTTTCTGAGTAATACCCATGCATATTCAAATGGCTTTATATGGCATTATTTATATATGTGAAAATATAAAAATGCATGGTTTAATAGCATTTGTTGAGTTTATATATATATGTAAAATGCATATGATGGGGATGTTGTTCCAATGAGATCGGTGCGATAGTTTGATGATATGATTGAGGATATTATATTTGAATGTTATGCGCATTTAGGTGTGACAACTAAATTGGGTGTATGCAATTATGTCTATGATTACAAGGATGGTATGGTCGAGGAGAAATATTAAACATAGATGACTGAAATCATTGTGATGAATATTAGGATTTGAAGATATTGTTTGAGGATGTTATGATATTTGATGCAACGTTACCCTAGTCAACTTGGGTCAACCCTCTAGTTAGTACCTTAGACTTGAGTTATGTAACTAAGACAAAAAATTATGCTAGTCTTGATGTCATCTCATATTTTAAATAGTTTCGAGTTAGATTATTAATTAATTTTATATATCATCTCTAGGTACTTTGGGATCCTCGGACTTGGACATTGTACCGGAGCCCCGCCTTCAGCATCCGAATCCAGGCAAGTGTACCTTGTCATTCTGTATCTCAGTTCCAGATTTACTATTCATTTTATCTATACATTGTGTGCGCTTTGGTTCAGAATCGATACTAATCGTCCGGGTCATATCCGGGTACAGACGTTCGTCTGTAACATCTAGTATCAATTGTTAGATGTTTTTCGATTCCTTGAAGTACCTACTTGGTTACATCGGAACCCTTGGACACATTTAGACATTGTCATCGTGCCAGAATTTCTGTATCCTGATAGTGTCAGCATGACCAGAATATGCGATGACTGTAGGATCGTGATTGGTACTAGATACTTCAGTATGATGAGACTGATAGATAGAGGTTCAGGCCCAGCGAGCAGCCAATGCGTCTCATTGACCGCATTGGGAGGGAAAGACAGTTACTAGACGCTTTGGCTACTTTATACGCGCTATATATATGTACTTATTTATGTAAAGATCATGTATCCAGAGTTGTAGTATTACCTGTGTGACTCTGTGCTCAGAGCTACGGTACGCACCGTGTGTCTCTGTGCCTCAGAGCTACAAATTTATATTTAGAAATCCCACGTGTCGAACGTTGTCTTCAAGTTGTGTCTCACTTAGGTGGTTATGCTAGATTACACCGGCGTATCACATATTTTCTTTCTGTTTTACTATGGCATACTATTATTGTACCTTCTTATGTCCCTCTAAGGACCTGGTTCCCTGCCAGATTATAGGGTTAATTGCTGTCACGCCCCAGTCCCAAAAACATGTCATGCCCCAGTCCCAAAATACGTAGGACTAGGAATACGTAACATGCCAGGTACGCATTCGACCAGACTCTGGTCCGACTCGAATACGTATAAGCTGTATTAAAATGGTCACTATCTATATAATCAAGTAAATATATAACAGCCTGTAGCCTGTGTGTCTCTCCCCACCCAATGTAACCACACGTCTCATGTCCATAACGTCTCATGTCCATGTCACGTGAGATCATATCTAATACAACTAGTCATATAATCTCTATAAATATAATATCTATGTCAATCCTGCATCCTAACAGAATCACCATGAATATCTCAGGAAGATTCTGTCATATGTATGGTGTCAAGTGTCCTGGGTTATAATGTACTTGATGAAAACAAGTACTAGAATGTAAAGGGTCACGAATGTCCATTTCTAGATGACGTACCCAACTCCGTGTACGGGGTTGGCACCCGACTATTAATCGGACGCTAAGTAAGTCACATAGCCCTAGGTTTAAGCATGTACAACAATTTTTATAATTAAGTCAAAGTAATAAATAACAGAACTGCAAGTTGGCAAGGTACACTTGCCTGGAACTCCAAGTTGATAATACAAAGAACCTGCTCTCGAATTCACGCTCGTGCGATCCCAAGAGCCTAAATATATAATATCCTAAAATTAGTTACTATGACATGGTTCACTAAGCATGCACAAGAGTAGAACTATTCTACGTCATTAATCATTAGACAATTAGGGTCTAATTTAATCAAGGATACCACTTATACAATGCCATAAATTATTTAGAGTCTAAAATAATTAGGGGTTCTAACAA
The DNA here is from genome assembly GCA_036927795.1 of Iris macrosiphon. Lineage (NCBI taxonomy): Eukaryota > Viridiplantae > Streptophyta > Magnoliopsida > Asparagales > Iridaceae > Iris > Iris macrosiphon. Next base: position 221,175,703 of record JAYESA010000004.1, on the reverse strand, counting down.
AGTAGGTTGGCTAAGGTTTACTAGTCAAAGACCAAGAAAGTATGTAAACACCAAGCCTACTAGTCACATAACATCATCAAGCCTCATAAACATCGTTATAGCGAAGGTTCATCTAGGTACTAGGTGTTCTCACACTAGATTTTCATATACAACATATCATCAACCTTGGTATTCACTAAGTGTCAAACTCTGTTAACCAACCTAGGGTTAGTTTTGTCTATTAAAATATGCACATGAGCATTAACAATAGGTCAAGTTAGGTTCATCACAAACAATCACATATGGTATTTCTCAAGTATATCTATTCATCCAACTATATACAACTCTCGTTCTACTAGAAAATATCAAGTATACATATACAAGTCAAATCTAAATTTATAATAAGATCATGGCATATACCTCATTTCTTTCTTGTATTTGTCATGAAACATGTGTACAAGCACTACTATAACTAGTAAACAACCTTAGCATGACATCTCCTATATTCTAACATAGTGTTTAAACAATAAAACTAGCTATCACAAAACCTAGACAAAATGCACTACTAGTTGCACAATATTTAATCATGTCTCAACCATGCATTTATTTATATATAACACCCTAAAAAAAAATTATACATTCTGAAATTTAGTGATAATTAGAGTAAATTATATTTTACAAGTGGTTGCTTGGGTTTTAGATCATGGCAAAGTGAATAGGACAACAAGTGCATAAATAACATTCAAGTCTAGACATGAGAAGTAATAAATATTCTTGGTATAATATCATAAAAATATGAATACAAAGTTAGTGAAATTTAATAAGGATATGAAGTACATGTAGAAAAGGTTGAGTAGGAGGAGTTGGAGCTCTTACCAAAGTGAAATGGGAAGGCAAAAGAGGGTTGTGCACTGCTTGCACAAATCTGTCCAGATTTGGATACTTCGTCTCGTAGCTACTGTCCGGTGCTTCAAAACATTTCTCCAAGTACTTTGCGGATTAGAGAGATTAGGAGAGAGGTAGAGAATGAAAGGTTTTAGTGCTGGAATTGGTGGCAACAAGGTGTTTAAGTGGTGCTATTGCTGGCGGATTCAGCAGGGTATCTTCGTTTTGTAAGGGGTGTTTGGGGGAGTTGTAGAATGATTTAGGTACTTAGTTATAAATAAAACTTGTTAAGGAGATATAGGAGAAGGATATTTGGATGCTGTAGTGGTGGTTTGGAGGCTATGGAGGTGGTGGAGTGGCCTGAGAAGAGGATACACTGAATTCAGATTCAGCCTGGACACCTCTGATGGAGGGCTATTTTTGAGAAACTTAGAATGAATTTTGATGGAAGCTTTGTGAAGAGAAAGTAATAAGGACATGGAGAGGAAGAAGCATACAAAATTTGAGAGAAAGATACTTACTGTGGAGGAAGATAGGGCCGGATTGGTGGGGGTATTGCTGAATTCAGATTCAGCCTGGGCAGGGTTGGATGGATGAAGGTGTGGAGGGAGATAGAGAAGGAATTTGAAGATGGTTTGTGAATATAAAATGTGAGGAAGAGAGTTAGGAAGAAGTTTTCTTCAGGTGGTTCTAATGGGAGAGGTGAAGAGATGGGGGTTATGGACAGCCTAGTGGGGAGGGGAAGGGTTTGGAGTTACCAATGGGGTAAGGAAAGGTCACAAGTTATAACCCCTTTCCTTTCACATTCCATCCTAATTATTTAGAAAATCCATGGCTGTCCAAAACTGAAATAATGTTTAATATGGATGGTCAAGCCTAGCTTAGTCAACCTAGGTTAAGTCCAACTACTTCTAGTTGGGTCAGGTTCGAGTCGTTGCGGTTTAGTTTGACTAGGTTGGTCCGATTCACTAGAAAATTGGTCATTTGTGACTATTGAGGGTAGGTAGCACATAGAGGTTCAATAGAATGGGATACATGTATCATGTGTGTCTTAGACCTAGTATAGATCATGATCATGCATTAGGTCGAAAGAATTGGTCGAAATTAGATCTCCAATTTAAATTGGAATGGCAACGGTTACACTGTAGGTGCTAGAAATTAAGTTTTTAACCCGAATATTTTACATTAAAAATAGAGCACTAGGAGATATGTTTGAGTGGGATATGATAATCATAAATTAAGGTAGGCTCGTCTAGATCATGCATATAAAATTTGTTTGGAGATAATGGCTAATGTTGTGCTCCTAAAAATTAAAGTTACAGAAAATATTTTTAAAGGATACTTTTGTTTACTTAATCCAAATTAATAATAAAAATAATAATTATATGAAATTAAAATAGCTAAATCTCTGGGGGTTTACAATCTATCCACCTTAGAAAAATTTCGTCCTCGAAATTCAAAATCTATCTCTCCAACTACAACTCATCATCTCTCTAAATATATAAATATATCTTGGTACTTACTTATACCCATTCTAAAAACCTTAAACTTCTATATACATACAATTTAATCGTCTAAGGCTGTTGGTCCTCAAAATATATTCTCACCACCATGTACTATCTCATTATTGTTATCATGCTAATCGTCATTTAGAAAAATTCACCACCTATAGGCCTAGGTTTCACAAGGATGCCGCAACACAAACTCAGTTTGAATATTTTAATATTTACAAGAAAAATAATGCCATACCTTAACTCTCAAAGGAGTGCATGGGTTAGGCACTAAAATCTTACAAGCACAAAATATTCAAGGCTACCTATGTAGTATCTAAATCCTCTATTCTACAGCTAAGACTGCTATTATATTTTTATTCTTTCCTTGGTACAACGTCATCAACCTATAGTATCCCCAATAAAATACTCTAACCTAACTTCTTGTAATTGCTCTTAGCAGCAATAAGTCTAATCTAGTCAGTCAGTCATACATAGTCTAGAATCTCAACTCAACGATTCCTAAGAGAAATAAAATACGACATAAGTCCCTATTCAAATACGTAGTACAAAATATATATATAGAAATTATGTAATAAATATCTATTCAATCATTCTAAATACCCTAGATAAAAATATAATCAATACAATAAAAAAAATAAGATTTCTAAAATCCAAAATTCCATCGGCTATGGTAAATTAAAAATTAGGTTCTCATCACCTACTACTAAGGATAGGTCCAGCAAGATCATACCCTATTAGTCAAAAATATAAATCCCTAACCCTAATAAGTTTATGTGTAAATTCACAATATTCAACTATCATTCATATAAGACTTCTATCTTCCATTTACACTTTTCTACCATATGTAAATCTATAATCTAAGGGTCTTGTGATAATCCTCTACAGAATGACTAACAAGTCAGTATGTGATTCTGAACCTGTGTTTAATTCCTTAAAATTTGTATCACTTCGAGACTGATCAACAATTTTTACTCGCACTAAATTCTCAAAATTCTAAAAGCATTATAATTCATAAATGCTAAAATTATTATTCCTGAAGTCCATACCACAATCCCTTCTCTTTGGATTATGCGACCATACTATCTTTCCCTTATCATTTGTTTCCTACTCACCTTCGTATCTTTTTAGTATGTTAATCTTATTTTCAATTATAAACTTCGTCAATCATGACCCAGTACTTTCTACTTCGTAGTATAGATCTTCTAGGCAACTGCCGAGTGATAAATCTCCAGTCCTTCCTAGATCTTTCTCTTAATTTAAAATGCTCAAGATCATGTACTTCTCGTGACTCTTCTTGTTACCATTCTACTTTCTTCACCTTGAACATGAGATTTTCTTCTTGTTCATTCCATGTATACCCTTCATCGAAACTATATGGTTACCATCTTGTTATAGCTTATCATCTATTATAGGCAATTCACTATATCTAACTCAAGGCTATATTATAAAACTCTTATCCTTCAACCTATTTTCTCTATCACAGATACTAGCTTGTCAATGGGTGGTACTCACTTGTTCAATTAACACTAACAACCCAGTTAATCAAATACATCTAATTTAATTTTGAAAGCTATACTTTAGTACTTGAGTTATCTAATTACTCAAACATTAGGTCTAGCAATCTACATATCTATTTAGTCCAAACCTATAGTCATCAATAATTTAAGGGGTCATAAGATCTAATTTTGATACTAAAAGTCACAAGACAACTAGAGATTTAACCACTATGGCCTGTTACGTAAGGTTCCAATTTCTTAAGGTCATAATATAATTTCTTGTATCACCATCATGAGCCACATTTGATCCCTAGCATATACCTATGTATTCCATAAAGTATTCTAATACTTCCAAATTATGGCTACCTTAAGCAAGGGTAAGGTTTTATTAGTTCTAGGCCTCTAATACTATATTCAATTCTCATGCTAACAATCTATACTAGCTCTAGTATATAGGAATAACCTATCTACCTATCCTATTAAAGGTAATCATCTTCTTAAAAAATTTATATCTAGCATATCTTCTTCCACCTTGACAAGGATCTGCTTCTGGAGGAAACACCATGCACGAACATTCATCTCTCTGAAATATGGAGAGATGATAAACAATATAAAGGATGCTGAGGGAAATAAAAGAGTACAATTATGAAATCCAAGGGCGATAATCGAATGCTAAAGAATTTTCAAATCATTTGTGGATTGAGATACTAATACTATTAATCCTAATTACAGGCTCGCTCGGTATTGAAAAATAACCGAAACGATTTAATCAAGACCTGCATGGGCCACCATAAAAATATGTCACGCCCCAGTCCCAAAATACATAGGACTAGGAATACGTAACATGCCAGCTACGCATTCGACCAGACTCCGGTCCGACTCGAATACGTATAAGCTGTATTAAAATGGTCACTATCTATATAATCAAGTAAATATAAATATCTATGCCTCAATCCACATTGATCAGAATATACAAGAATGATCTACATGTGCTAAAGTCGGCCGCCAGTAACACATAAGCTCGAATAGACTCGAGAAAGGAATATGAGTCTATAAAACTAGGCTATATCAGCAGATGAATAAATAATATGAATAATAACCATGACTCCGAAAGAAAATATATAAGTACCTGGCACCAATTCCTGCAAGACAAAGCAACACACATCAGCAACTCCAGGCAGGCTTCACAACGGTCTATGCTGCAAAACTGGCAAGGGACCAGGTCCTCAAAGGGACGTAACAAGGTACAAGAAACAGCATGCCAAAATAAATGCAGTGCAAGAGTAAATAAAATAAATAGGGTAACTATGTATCCATCTATGTGAAATGCAAGTGAGAGCATCACTAGTACTCAGGCTGAGACCGCTACAAGCTCTGTGTCGGGGAGCCGGTAGCAGTAATAACAAGTAATGGGTCTAGCTTTGCTCGAGAGTCTACAACCTCACAATAGTAGTAGATATATATAAAATAGCCTGTAGCCTGTGTGTCTCTCCCCACCCAATGTAACCACACGTCTCATGTCCATAACGTCTCATGTCCATGTCACGTGAGATCATATCTAATACAACCAGTCATATAATCTCTATAAATATAATGTCTATGTCAATCCTGTATCCTACACAGAATCACCATGAATATCTCAGAAAGATTCTGTCATATGTATGGTGTCAAGTGTCCTGGGTTATAATGTACTTGATGAAAATAAGTACTAGAATGTAAAGGGTCACGAATGTCCATTTCTAGATGACGTACCCAACTCCGCGTACGGGGTTGGCACCCGACTATTAATCGGACGCTAAGTAAGTCACACGGCCCTAGGTTTAAGCATGTACAACAATTTTTATAATTAAGTCAAAGTAATAAATAACAGAACTGCAAGTTGGCAAGGTACACTTGCCTGGAACTCCAAGTTGATAATACAAAGAACCTGCTCTCAAATTCACGCTCGTGCGATCCCAAGAGCCTAAATATATAATATCCTAAAATTAGTTACTATGACATGGTTCATTAAGCATGCACAAGAGTAGAACTATTCTACGTCATTAATCATTAGACAATTAGGGTCTAATTTAATCAAGGATACCACTTATACAATGCCATAAATTATTTAGAGTCTAAAATAATTAGGGGTTCTAACAAAGTAGGTTGGCTAAGGTTTACTAGTCTAGACATGAGAAGTAATAAATATTCTTGGTATAATATCATAAAAATATGAATACAAAGTTAGTAAAATTTAATAAGGATATGAAGTACATGTAGAAAAGGTTAAGTAGGAGGAGTTGGAGCTCTTACCAAAGTGAAATGGGAAGGTAAAAGAGGGTTGTGCATTGCTTGCACAAATCTGTCCAGATTTGGATACTTCGTCTCGTAGCTACTGTCCGGTGCTTCAAAACATTTCTTCAAGTACTTTACAGATTAGAGAGATTAGGAGAGAGGTAGAGGATGAAGATAGGGTAGTTGTTGAAGGAGTTTTAGTGCTGGAATTGGTGGCAACAAGGTGTTTAAGTGGTGCTATTGCTGGCAGATTCAGCAGGGTATCTTCGTTTTGTAAGGGGTGTTTGGGGGAGTTGTAGAATGATTTAGGTACTTAGTTATAAATAAAATTTGTTAAGGAGATGTAGGAGAAGGATATTTGGGTGCTGTAGTGGTGGTTTGGAGGCTATGGAGGTGGTGGAGTGGCCTGAGAAGAGGATACACTGAATTCGGATTCAGCCTGGACACCTCTGATGGAGGGCTGTTTTTGAGAAACTTAGAATGAATTTTGATGGAAGCTTTGTGAAGAGAGTGATAAGGACATGGAGAGGAAGAAGCATACAAAATTTGAGAGAAAGATACTTACTGTGGAGGAAGATAGGGCCGGATTGGTGGGGGTATTGCTGAATTCAGATTCAGCCTGGGTAGGGTTGGATGGATGAAGGTGTGGAGGGAGATAGAGAAGGAATTTGAAGATGATTTGTGAATAGAAAATGTGAGGAAGAGAGTTAGGAAGAAGTTTTCTTCAGGTGGTTCTAATGGGGGAGCTGAAGAGATGGGGGTTATGGACAGCCTAGTGGGGAGGAGAAGGGTTTGGAGTTACCAATGGGGTAAGGAAAGGTCACAAGTTATAACCCCTTTCCTTTCACATTCCATCCTAATGATTTAGTAAACCCATGGCTGTCCAAAACTGAAATAATGTTTAATATGGATGGTCAAGCCTAGCTTAGTCAACCTAGGTTAAGTCCAACTACTTCTAGTTGGGTCAGGTTCGGGTCGTTGCGGTTTAGTTTGACTAGGTTGGTCCGATTCACTAGAAAATTGGTCATTTGTGACTATTGAGGGTAGGTAGCACATAGAGGTTCAATAGAATGGGATACATGTATCATGTGTGTCTTAGACCTAGTATAGATCATGATCATGCATTAGGTCAAAATAATTGGTCGAAATTAGATCTCCAATTTAAATTGGAATGGTCAACGGTTACACTGTAGGTGCTAGAAATTAAGTTTTTGACCCGAATATTTTACATTAAAAATAGAGCACTAGGAGATATGTTTGAGTGGGATATGATAATCATAAATTAAGGTGGGCTCGTCTAGATCATGCATATAAAATTTGTTTGGAGATAATGGCTAATGTTGTGCTCCTAAAAATTAAAGTTACAGAAAATATTTTTAAAGGATACTTTTGTTTACTTAATCCAAATTAATAATAAAAATAATAATTATATGAAATTAAAATAGCTAAATCTCTGGGGGTTTACAATTGCTGACGCGATGCTAAAGCTGCAGATGAGTATTATACCGGTATGCAATTATTGTTACTCAATATTTGTATTCACTTATTCGTTGTCCAGCTATTATGATCTTTGCTTATTTTCTGCTCGTATAGCCCAGTATTTGCAGACTCATATTATTTTCTTCGAGTCTATTCGGACGAGTGTAGTATAGGGTGCACACCATGATACATGTTGTTCCTTCTTTATTACATATCCTTGTGGTTTGAGAAATAGAAATATATATCATGTAATCTAGATAGTGACCCTCATTTACAGCTTATACGTATTTAGAGTCGGACTGGAGTTACTTGGTACATAGCTGGCCATTGTCGCGTAGCCTAGTCCCGTGTATTCTGGGACTGGGGCGTGACATCCTCAATGCCACAGCATGATCGAGAAGATTTCTAACATCACCTTCACACAATATAAAATTTTACTCAAGGATAATCAAAATGACAGACCTCTGTATTATACCAGTTATATCGGATCTATTAAGGTGAACCAGATTTACATCGACTATGGTTCTTCACTCAAAATCATTCCTAAAAGCCTACTGAGAGGATTGAAGATATAAATGCACAACTTGTCTGCTACTAGCACTACCATTCTAGGCTTCAATGTTGGAAAGAGTAAACCGCTGGAAAAGATACGCTTAAAAATTCTTATAGGCGATCTACGTACTGAAGTCACATGCTATATGATTGACTCTGACGTATACTACAATATTTTTTGGGATGGCCATGGATACATGAGCATAAAATTATACCCTCCATCCTACATCAATGCTTCAAATATGTGAATAGTAGGAAATATGTCAAAATAGAGGCAGTTGATATCAACCCATTCAAAGGTGTTGCACTCTATATATTAGAGTATATGAACGAAGAAGCTAATCAAGCTAGTGATGAAGCTGAAGATACCCCAAAAGAAGAGCCTTTGATAATCCGAGTCAAAGGACGTACTACTCGTCCAACTCCTTCGAAGCCTCTCGGTATCAACTTGCACAAGTTACCTCCATTGGTCATCAACCTTCGATACAATGAATAGCCGACACTAAAGAATGAACCCCTTATTATCGACCTTCATCATAACAAGCAACCAACATCAATGAATCAACCCCTAGTCATCAATCTTGCCAAGACTCCTGTCAATGCTGAAGATTCTACAAACTGTGAAAGATGAAGAAATATTATATTTTATGAATAAAGAAGATACTACTTCATACTATATTGATGTTGAACCCTTTGTAAAAATTCTTAGAGGCTCTTTATCTCTACGAACCTTTGTCCATACCCGTGGCATCTTTATTCCAATATAGTTCATTATATGAACAATATGAGAATGTGTCATGACTCGCACTCGGTATAGGGGCATGAATACATGAACGATACCCAGCCTACGCCGCAGCATCGACGGTAGAACGTTGTTTAGGTAAACTATACAATCTAACAATAATAATCATCAAGATATATAATGCCACTAATAAAATATGAATACTCAATCACAGAACGGTAAGATAGAATAAACACACGAATATGATATAAGAACTGAAGAGTCAAAATACAACTCACAAGGAAGAATATAATATCCAATGAGTCTCAAATATAATAAAGTACTAATTGTCAACCTGGAGACAAATCTAGTATAATATAAGCCTATCTACTAAGCTACTAGTAAAGTATCGTTTGTCTCAACCGGGATGAGTCACTCTTGAGGCACAGTCTCTGAATCTAAGCCAACTACGTCCCAAGGCCCATAGTGAGTGGGATACCACTCCTAAGTGTCATCTAAAAAAAAAATATCCAATCAAAAAAGGGGCAAAGTATACCTCTAGCAATAGTTCCAATAAATGATAAAGACTATAAAATAGTAAATAGATAGTATATACAAGATGAATAGAGCATAGAAGAAATATACAGGAATAAGAAAATATGGAAAATACATACAAGAGATACGAACATCATATATGGAAATAAAGGGATACAACTATCTAAGTGAGTGAGTGAGTACTAGCTTCAACATATGATCGGCTTGGATATTGCTCAAGAACTACGGGCCTAGTTAATCATATGTGCAGTGTATGAGTAATACTATACAAGAAAAATAAGAATTGTTGGGGTATGATCACATATGTACACTAAATACTCTTCATCCCCGACTGGTATAGTGGATCCAATCCATGACACGCTATGACACAAGATTCCATCAGAAGGGAGCTAATTTTCTCACGAATCGGTGTCCATACATGTATAAGAACAACGAACTCGCACAAAAAATATGCTAGGAACTACCAAGAATAATATCTTATGACGGGATCCAAGAATACCAATCTGTGAAACCAAGTGTCAAAAAAATCAAGGATATCTACACTAAATACAAGAAACATAGAGGATATCTTAAACAGAAAACTGTCCGAGAATGTACTGACCTAGAATCTGCTGCATGGTATCAAGGATGTCTGGAATGGTACCTCGGAGACCTAAATATGGAATATGATATCAATACAAGGTTTGGAATTGATGAATAAGTTAAACTAGTCAAATTCTAGGTCTTTAGGCCAAGTCTAAGTCAAAATAGTCAAACTAAGTCAACTATAGGTCAAACTAGTCAAACTTGGTTAAACTAACTATTTCTAGGTTGTATGAGTCCATATCTAAGTTATTAGGTTGGTATCCAATGATACAAGTCATATAAGTTGAAACTAGGTATTAAACAACCTTATGATACCAATAGTAATAAATACTTACACTAGTTATTAATACTAGGTAGTATATACAAGTATACCTTATACTGGTATAATTACCAATATCTATATTACTTTATCTCATCTTACACTAACCCTCACCCCTCAAATTGATACACTCTTAAACCTAACTGGTACTCTCTTGCACCCTTTGTGCTCTAATGAATACCCTAACCTACTCTAGGACTCACACCCAGACACTTACACTAAATTGCCTATACACACAGTGCACTATCATTAACTAGATTGCACAATAGTGCACATTGCACCCTTGACTCCTAACTTAAAAACCTGAGCCCCCCTTACTAGCAACTACTAAATGACGCCTAGTGCATCAGTCCCAAACTAGTCTAGTATCAGACATACCCCAACTACCAACTGAACTGAAATACCTTCAGTGATATCAAAGTATCACACAAACATGTGAACTTCCTTACCCCTGATCTTGCTTCCTAACCTATACTAACCTGAACTTGATCCCCTCAACTTGCACTTGCGACCAGAGCCAATACTGTATTGCACATGTGCACAAGTCTATGCATAGACTTGGCACATGAAATAGCAAGTGCAGTACCTCATGGACTCAATTGTACTGAGTTACCCACTACTGTCAACCTGAGTCCTCCACAGTCCATTCAGACATGGACTGTCTGACTGCACCCACAGCAATACACCTTAACACTTAACCATCTAAATACCTTACTGTACTTGATCTTCATTCATACACTGCTGTAGTGCACTTCCCGTTGCAAATATAGCATATACTGTTGTGTTCTGCAACAAGACTTCCCACACATGACCTGGGTTGCTGCCACCAATCTAAAACTGGACTGATATCATACTGATACCTATTGGTATCAGTTCAATTCCCACACTCTTCTATATTTATACATTCCTCAATCCCCATCTCAAACCAACACCAAGTATACTCATAATCCTATGACAGTCCCCTCAATGGGTGATACTATATAGTACATATATTAACTTAAGGTAACACTCAAGAAAAAAAAATATATATATATATATATATATATATATATATATATATACACACACTGATACCTATAAACAAATGAATACATACCTATAATTTTTTTAATACACTAATTTGATCAAGAGAACAACACTAATTAGGACACAACAATACTCACAAGCAATAACACAAACACAAGGAGTATATTACACCCGTATCACACTAATTCTATGATACATTTGCAATATGGCCCCAACACATCACTCATTACATCACGAAGGATATAAGAAAGTCTAGTATCATAATTATGAATATTATAAAGTGCTAGCTACTGAACTACATGTCTGTGTCTAAATATGGCATGTGTATCACCCGTGTCAAAGAGAAAATGTCACTCCCCATTCCCGAAATGTATATTTTGGGATATATTTATTTCTTGCTTGTATATATTTCCGGCTTAGAGTATTTCTTGCTTACATGATAATTAGGTTGCATGCATGGAGACTAGACCCATTTTTTGGTTCAATTAGACCCATGATTTAATTGTTGGGTTGGTTTATTGATGAGTTGAACCCATGTCTAAACTTCAAACCCTAACTATAAAACCTAACATATTTCTCTCTCTTCTATCATTCTCTCCATTTTCTCTTCTTCCATCATTTAGGCAAGTACACCTTGCACCACATGGAGAAATCTCTTGATTTTCTATTATTATTATTATTTTGTATTTTATTAGTCTATTATGTGCTCTTGATGATTCTAAACACTTTTAGTACTTAGGGTTTACGGTTTTAATGAATGGATTTGTAAACACCAAGTTTTTTTAGAAATTAATTTTAGAATTTTAATTATTAATTTTTGAGTTTCTAGAAATTTTTCTGTAATTTTTAATTAATTATAATAAATGTTCTTCAGGCATTTATATTTTTGTGTATTAAATTAATTTTTAAAATAGTGCAGAAATTATATTTGTTGGTGTATAATTAGCAATAGAATATTGTGTAATTTTTCTAGATTTTATTGTGGTCTAAAACTATTTTTTTAATAGCTAAATGCATTATTTTATATAAACCAACCCAAATCAAACCAAACTGAACCCAACCGAACCAAACCAGCTAACTAGACTAACCGAATCGGATCCATACCCGAACCTGCTACCCGCTAACCCATACCCGACCAACTGCTATAGTAGACACCCACTCTCCCCACAGCCGCATGACCCCCCTCTTCCTCTCCCGAAACTGACGCAAACTCCCTCCCTTCCCCTCCTTGTAACTTCCTCAACTCACCCCTATTTAAACCCTAGCCTAGCCGACCACTACCAACATCAACTCCTCTTCCACCCTGACCAACCTCAGCCGCCGATGATCGTCGGACCGCCACCGCACACCGCTGCAAGTCGCCCATTTTTGAGCAGCAGCAAAGCAGTAAGGTATGCTACTTTCCACCCTAGTATCTCTTTGTACGATTATCCAAATGTCCATCTGTCAAATCTTATACGATGACTACACGAACTTCTTGAACCCTGTATAATTAGTTAGGGATATCGTGTCCTGTGTCGATCGCAAATCGCGAAATAACACAGGAAAAAAAACATATTTTATAGTTCAAAAACTGTCCCAAACTCCCATGTTCATGGTCGTTTTTCTTCCAACCTAGTTAATATTTTTAAATTCTACTTGAACAATAAATTAGACAATATAACCGAGATTAAACTCCTTTAATTAGTTTATTTTAATTTTTTGTATGTTGTATTTTATTCGCGGTTAAAGTTGACCAAAAACTTGGTTTTCTAAACTGGAAATTTTTTAAAATGGGATACGTCCCGCTAAACGAGGTGACTTTATCGTATGCAAATTGTATCGAAAGGCGCGTATCCTCAACATGGACGTGTGAGATTTTATGAAAGTTGATTTGAATGTGCGTGCATACCGGAATCAATGTGTATCTGTCAAAAAATTCAATATCAGCCTGTTATGGCCCTCGTATATTTTTTATGTGCTTGTCATTTTACAACGAAACTTGCGCCATCGAATTTGTAGCGTTATGCTGGTCCAGTGACCCAAGTTTGGTTCGATTCTAAGAAAGTTGACGAAATCCCATTTTGTGGGCCCTATGGTTCTACTTGACGGGCGATTTTGTGACCGGCTCATCAGAATCCAGTTATGGACATTCCGTTGGATTCGTATTATCGTTCTAGACTCGTAAACACTAAGTTTGACAAATTTAAAGAACTTTGTATTTGGCACATTTTTTGTTGTGAAGTGGACCACATGTGGACCCCATTTTGACTCGTTGTACTAGCTAGAGGTCATGATCTTGCGTGTTATGGACATGAGACATGAGGTTACATTGGGTGGGAAGAGACACACAGGCTACAGGCTGATTATATATATATACTTATGATATTGGATAGTACCTTAGTCTCTGTACCAAAGCTTTAGCACATGTACTGGCCCTTCGTGATATTACTGCTACCGGCTCCCCGATACAGAGCTTGTAGTGGTCTTAGCCTGAATACTAGTGATGTTGTCATTTATATTTCACATAGTTGGTTATATAGCTTGCCCTGAGGATCAATTTTTATTTACTGTATTTTATTTGGCTTAAGTTATTCTTGTACCTTGCTATGTCCCCTTAGGACCTGGATCCGGATTATGTTCCCATATACAATAGAGGAGGTATACTCCGAGATATACGGGACAGGAGCTGACGTTGGAGCAGTACTGGCACCAGAGGACGAGGTTGTGCCAGAGAATTTCTTCTGATAATTCTGTTACATACTCAATTATTTATGCTTACAGTTATTTCATCTCTAGACTTATAGATCTATGTATTGACTTATTTTATCGGGTTGTTCCCCAAGACACTATTTATTTGGACTTATTAATGGAGTATATTTCTTTTTATATATTATCTTGACTGGTCTATCATATTGACTTATTTTTACTTTCTGTGGACGAGATTAGAATTAGACTGTGACATGTATCGTCGACCATTGTAATTATTTTACAACTTATGTACACTCTAACGGGTCCATTAAATTGGGTTTGTCCATTGGAGTTGTGCTGTTGGCCATTGCTACGTGGCTAGTCCCTCGATATTTTGGTACTGGGGCATGACATGGTTTGAGTATATCTACATTCTAAGTTTAGAATTTTTATGGGTTCTTGAGTTTTTGGTGGTTTTGATCTACTAAAATATAGCATTTTAGAAAAAAAATAGTGTTTGGGATGGATGAAGCACTTCATTTCGAGCGTTTTGGCTTTTGGTTCACTTAATTCATAGTTAAATAAAGTTATATGAAGAAAATATTTTTTTGGTTTTAGGAGTTCTCGCCATGGCCGAACTTGCTGCCTGGAGAAGACGAAGTCCCATGCGGTCGAGAGATCTCCATGTGGCCTTGATCCTTATGCGTGCATGTGGCCCCTTGCACATGCTTTATTGGACTAGTTTTGTTTGAATATTCCTTTGGACTTTATGGGATGTATATGTGACTTTGATAACCACAAGAGTATTAGACCCATCTATGTGCCATTACCCGACCACTTGTATCTGTGCTGATACACTTACTACGTGCTATGTATTCCTACGTGCTAAGTGTTCCTACGTGATTATATTACATGTTTACAGTACAGTGTACCTATGCGGTACGTGACATATGATATGACTTAACCTCCAGCATGGACATAAAGGTTAGTCAATGACCAAGTATGGCTAGGATCTATTAATTTTTGCATCACGCTGGGGTGAATCCAAGTTAAACTTTAAAGTGACAAGTAGATCCGTATCTAGAGTGGTCATACTTTGGTACATCATATAAGGGGAATACCATGTGATCACGCCATGTGATTCCAGTTAAACATAGGGTTAACTAGGCAACTAAACTTGTAGAGCATTGGGAGGGAATGAAATCTAGAGATCATGCCTAACTAGCCACCTCTAGTCATCTGAATTGGGGTGTGCAGGCTAGTCCCTATAGATATTGTTTAATTCCTCATTAGTGGATGACAATATCTGACTATTATACTATACTATGTGTTATATACGATCTTAGCACGGTAGCCTTACTAGAAACCAGTGCGCAATACTATGTGTTATGCAGCAATTTATGGCTCGGCTAACCCTGCTAGTACCTGGTTTGATCTGAGGATTTCTATATGCATAATATCTCTAGGATAACCTGGACCCCATCTAGTAAGTCGTATAAATGATTGGCCAATTATGTAACTGAGCTTGTTTGTGTATTGTATCTGCTGTCAAATAGTCTAGGGACATAGTCTATCATGGTGCGATGGTCTAACCCTTGTCCTTGTTTGGTTTTAGGGTTAGATTATTGTATCACGATAGGCTATGAACCGAAACTATAAGACAGAACTATATATATATATATATATATATATATATATATATATATATATATATATATATATATATTTTATAACATGGTTTTATTTCTTCATTCGTGCTTCCTTTGTGGTACTTCCTATTGGGGTCTAACTGCACTGGTTTTGCATGGTCAGATTTAGAATGAGCGCTGGAGGATCAAGCGTACTTTTCCCTGAATAATGGCGCACACCAGGCAGATGGTCATTGAAGAAAATGAATAGATTTCTTCTTTCCTACTTGTTATTGCACACATTACTTATTTTAGGCGTTTAGCTACCGGCACTTGTTAGTCGTAAGATCTGGACATTTAGTTTCCTTTACATTATTGTAATTAATCAGACTGCAGCTGATTATGGTCATGTACTTTTGATACTCTATCAGCGTTCTTATTTTGCACAACAGGTTTCTAGAATATCATGGCAGGACATTGGGGATGCCTTACTTCCTTGTCATATATATTCTATGTTTACTGTTCTTGCTTAACCGATTGAGATAATAGATGTATTGTGTGACCCAAGTGACTTGCTTGTAATATGCACCCCCTTGTTTAGTTACAGCCGTGACCGCCGTACGACGTTATATACCTTGTACAGGAGAGCTGGCCATGTCTATCTATGTATTCTGGTACGGGGGCGTGACAAGGTTTTAGTAGTGGCCCATGCAGGCCTATATTTTCAGACTTGTGGGGTGTTATGATCATAGGAGTCTCAATCAAACATGTGCCTTTAAAATCTTGAATTTGTTCTTCTCGAAGCCTTGCTTGACTATCGAATCAATTATTTTCTTGATCATTTTTGTCCTATTCTTGATATTTCTTGTCCTTTTCTTTAGGGCTTCTTTAATTGCTGGAGCAGCAGGCATGGTAGAAAAGGGTTCTCCTAGGCAACAATAGAAGTTAGCACATATTCAGAGTTAATTCAAGTAGAGTCGGTAGTTGAACAAGCTGGCACGGTGGAACCGAAAATTGGACATGTTGAAAAACCAGCCCCTGAGATCCCCGTACCCCCAGTAGTACCAGCAGTACCAGTAGTACTTGATACCCCGGCAATACTAGAGATCCTCCGTGGAATGATGGCTACGCAGCAGCATCAGATGGCAGTGCAACAGCATCAGCATTTTCAATAACAAGAGAAGAGTATCTTGTTAAGTCAGGGTTTGTAGACAGCCCTGGAAAGAGGAGAAAGGGCTGATTCAGGGACGTCGATTATATTTTGTCGACTTAACCCGAGATACTTTGACAGCAAGGAGGACGCCATTACGACAGATGTATGGCTCCAACATCGAAGTCATTCTGGTGGCGACGAAGGTTCCGGCTGATGAACCAGTTGACCAGGTCTGATTACAGCTTTAAGACCTTGCATGTGACTTATGGGCGTCAGTAGAGGTTGGCTTGAGGCATCCTATCTCTTGGAACAGTTTCAGGACTCGATTCAGGGCTAAATATTTTGGGGTTGTAGCGCAGTATGAGCTCCAACAAAGATTTATCGGTCTTAAGCAGGTCGATAGGACAATGGATGGATATACAGTCGAGTTTTGCAGGCTGAGTAGATTCGCTCCAACTATAGTGGCTACAGAGCCAGATAGAGCAATGAGGTTGCAGCAAGGACTTCATCTGGAGATTCTATAACTGGTGGAGGGGAACGACTACCAGACTTATGAAAAAGTACGTATAGCATATCGGAGGCACGAGCTTACCATGCAGAGGTTATCGGCAAGGACAGGAGGTCAGAAGAGGTCTCATGTTAAGAATGGAGAAGAAGGTGGAGGAGTACCTCAAATGTCAACACCATCACCTAGCGTTCGCACCCATGATTCAGCACCAAGGAGGGCGGCAGTTTCGACGGTGACAGCACCAGCTCGACAGCAGCAAAGGCAACAGCAACAACAATGCCAGGGAGCACCATAGGGGTGTACTTATTGTGGCAAGGAGGCCACACTAGAGATATATGTAGGGTAGCCAATGGGTTGTGTATGAGGTATGGCAGTCCAGATCATCAGATTGTCAATTGTCCAATAAGCAGAGGTCAGGAGGGCCAGTTCAGCAATTCCCAGCACTGCAAGCACCAGGAGCAGTGCAACAAAGAGGGCTAGCGACAGCAGTGAGACCATTATCTCAGCGTCTATTACTGATGCAAGCTGAGATATACCAGCAGCAGCCGAATCAGCAACAGGGCCAGCATAGGCCACAATAGCCTCACTAAGGGAGACATCAGCAAGGAGCATAGCAGGACCAAGGGTAGGCATTTACCTTGTCTTTGGAGAAGGCTTTATCATCGGGCAACGTGGTGGCAGGTAACACTTTTGTCACATCTTTTCCTGCTATAACATTATTTGATTCAGGCGTATCTCATTCATTTGTATCTGCACGATGCACGATACGCATTATATTAGAGTTTAAGGCATTGCCAGAGAGGTTGAATATACACAATGGTAATGGGATCATAGGAGATAGTAGAATATATATAGCGTGTCCGATCATAGTTTGTCGACGTTCACTATCAGCACGGTTGATCGAGTTCCCTATGGGTAACTTTAACGTTATCTTAGGCAGGAACTGGTTGAGAGACAGTCATGCTATAATTGATTACCATAAGGGTAGGGTATTATTTAGTATCCCGGGCACGGAAGACTGTCTTTGAGAGATCTGTAGGAGATCAGCATAAAGAGAAAATTACAGTGATAGTGTTAGCAGAAGAACAACTTCTCAAAATAATTAAGGAGTACATAGACGTCTTCTCAGAAGAACTACCAGGGTTACCCCCAGTAAGAGATGTTTAGTTTTGCATAGAGTTGATCCCTAGAGCAGGGCCAATATCTTATAAAGTTTACTAAATAGTAGAATCAGATCTCGACATACTGTACCAACATATATAAGAACTGAAGTCAAAGAAGTTTATTCGAGCCAATGGATTACCTTGGGGAGCGCCAGTGGTTCTAGTAAAGAAAAAGGATGGGTCATCACGGTTATGTATCGATTATAGACAGTTGAACGTTGTAACGGTAAAGAACAAGTATCCATTACCAAGGATCGATAATTTGTTTGATCAGTTGAGTAAAGACAAGGTTTTCTCTAAGATCAATCTTCGATCAGGATATTATCAAGTTAGAGTTCGGGAGGAAGATATACCCAAGATAACATTTAGGTCATGATATGGGCATTACGAATTCTTAGGTATGCCATTCAGACTGATTAATGCTCTAACAATATTTATGGTTTTGATGAACCGTATTTTCATGTCGTATCTAGATCAGTTCATGGTAGTTTTCATAGATGACATTCTAGTCTTTTCTAATAGCGAAGAGGAGCACAAAGAGCATCTTTGGAAGGTCTTGCATATTTTGAGGGAACATCAGTTATACACAAAGCTCAGCAAGTATGACTTTTGGTTGGATCACGTGTCATTCTTGGTCACATAATCTCTGGGGCAGGAGTAGCAGTATATCCGAAGAACGTTGAGGGCGTAGAGAGTTGGCCAGTTCCTAAGATAGTGGTTGAAGTGCGTAGTTTTCTGGGATTGGCAGGATACTACATAAGGTTTGTAGCAGATTTTGCAAGGATTTCAACACCGCTGACTCAATTAACATGCAAGAAGGCTAAGTTCAACTGGTTAATAGACTACCAAACATTATTTAAAGAATTGAAGAAGAGATTAATTTTAGCTCCGATTCTCACGCTTCCAGTAGGTTCTGGAGGTTTTATAGTGTATTGCGACGCGTCAGGCAAAGGACTTAGGTGTGTATCGATGCAACATGGAAGGGTGATAGATTATATATTGTGGCAGCTTCAAGATCATGAGAAGAATTATCCGATTCACGATTTGGAGTTGGCGGTGGTAGTATTTGTACTTAAGCTGTGGAAGCACTACTTGTACGGTGATCGGGTGGAGATATTTACTGATCACAAGAGCTTAAAGTATGTATTCACTCAGAAGAACTTGAACATGAGGCAGAGAAGGTGGCTAAAATTGATAAGGTGGCTAAAATTGATAAGGGACTATGATATGGAACTTCAGTATCATCTAGGTAAGGCAAATATGGTAGCAGATGCTCTTAGCATGAAAGATTGTACATTTATGTTAACTTCGCAACGGCACACCTTTAAAGTTCTTTGGAAAATGGGGATCGAGATAGTACTTCCGCAAGAAGTAGGAGTATTGGCTAGTTTACAGGTATAATATACCATTATAGAAAGGATTAAGGCAGCTCAGGCAAAGGATCCGAAAATTCAGAAGCTTCGAGCAAAATATGAATCTGGTCTCAGAAAAGAGTTGACAATTTATGAAGATGGAACTCTTAAGTTTAGAAATCATCTATACGTACCAAACGGAGATATCTGACAAGAATTAATGACCGAGGCACACAGTTCTGAGTATTCAATTCATCCAAGAGGTACCAAGATGTATCAAGAAATCAAGCAATATTTCTGGTATAACGGGATGAAGAGGGAGATAACATGATTCATTTCTCGGTATTTGGTATGCCAGACAGTGAAGGACGACCAACAAATACTAGCAGGATTATTATATCCACTTTCTATTCCAGAGTGGAAGTGAAAACATATCACGATAGACTTTGTGACCGGTTTACCTAGGTCTCCGACTGGTCTTGATGCAGTTTGGGTAATATTGGATCATCTCACAAAAATAGCTCACTTTTTTCCTTTTCGAGTAGGGCAATCTACAGAGCAGTTAGCAGAGATATATATGCGACATATAGTAAGATAGCACAATATCCCAGTGAGTATTATATCCAATCGAGACACTCGGTTCACTTTAAATTTTTGGAAGAGTTTGCACCAGAGTTTGGGCTCCAAGTTGAGATTCAGTACCGCTTACCACCCAAAAATAGATGGAAAATCAGAGAGAACAATCCAGACCCTGGAAGATATGCTACGAGCTTGTACCTTAGATTTTTAAGGGTCTTGGAAAGATCACCTTCATCTTATTGAGTTCTCATACAACAACAGTTATCAAGCAAGTATCCAGATGGCACCATTCAAAGAGTTATATGGGAGAAAGTGCAGGTCACCATTGGCATGGAATGATATAGGTGAGCGAAAGATGTTAGGCTTAGAGATGATCACACAGACATTAGAAGTTGTCAAGCAAATCAGAGAGTGACTTCTGGTTGTGCAAGATAGGCATCGGCATTGGAAAAATTAGCAACGTAGGCCTTTAGAGTTTTGTGTCTGCGAACACGTGGTCTTGCGAATTTTGCCAACCCGTGGAGTTATTAGATTCGGGATTCGCGGGAAGCTTAGTCCACGATATGTCAGTCTGTTCGATATTCTCGAGCGGGTGGGCGATGTTGCTTATTGTCTTGCCCTTCCACCTTCGCTATGTGAGGTGCACAATATATTTTATGTATTTTAATTGCGTAGGTATTTTTCGGATCCAAGTCATATCCTCGACCACCTAGTTGTTGGTACTGACTTGTCTTACGAGGAAAAACCCGTATCCATTTTGGACCGAAGGAAGAAGGTGCTCAAGAATTGGACCATTTATCTTGTCCGAGTTAGTTGGGGTCATCACCCTTTAGAAGAGTTGATGTGGGAGTGCAAGGACGATATCTGGTCTCGGTATTCACACATGTTCGACACGGAATGTATATTCGTTCTTATGCACTTGTATCTCGAATCTCGTAATTCGTTTACCCATGCTATATGAAACTATTTTTCTTCATTATATGCATGAATTTGATTGCATGTGTAGATATGCTTGTAGTTAGTGCAGTACTTGTTCTGATTTCTCTATATAGTCTTGAGTTTAAATTTTGATGACAGAATTTTTTTAAGGTTGGTAGAGATGTCACTTCCCGTTCCCAAAATATATATTTTGGGATATATTTATTTCTTGCTTGTATTTATTTCATGCTTAGAGTATTTCTTGTTGCATGATAATTAGGTTGCATGCATGGAGATTAGACTCATTCTTTAGTTCAATTAGACCCATGGTTTAATTGTTGGGCTAGTTTATTCATGAGTTGAACCCATGGTCTAAACCTCAAACACTAACTATAAAATCCAACATCTTTCTCTCTCTTCCCTCATTCTCTCCATTTTATCTTCTTCCTTCATTTAGGCAAGTACACATTGCACCACATGGAGATATCTCTTGATTTTTTATTATTATTATTATTTTGCATTTTATTAGTCTATTATGTGCTCATGATGATTCTAAATACTTTTAGTACTTGGATTTTACAGTTTTAATGGATGGATTTGAGTATATCTAACTTCTAAGTTTAGGATTTTTATGGGTTTCTTGAATTTTTTGTAGTTTTGATCTACTAAAACATAATATTTTTGAAAAATAATTTTTGGGATGGATGGAGGACTTCATTTCGAGCGTTTTGACTTTTAGTTTACTTAATTCAGAGTTAAATAAAGTTTTATGAAGAAAATAATTTTTTGGTTTTAGGAGTTCTCGTCATGGCCGAACTTGCTGTCTGGAGAAGACAAAGTCCCATGCGGCCGAGAGATCTCCCTGCGACCTTGACCCATATGCGACAATTGAGCCCATGCTGCCTTGATCCTTATAAGCGCATGCGGCCCCTTGCACACGCTTTATTGGACTTGTTTTATTTGAATGTTCCTTTGGACTTTATGGGATGTATGTATGACTTTGTAACTACAAGAGTATTAGACCCATCTATGTGCCATGACCCGACCACTTGTATTCGTATTGATACACTTACTACGTGCTATGTGTTCCTACGTGCTAAGTATGCCTACGCAATTATATTACATATTTACATTGTGGTGTACCTATGCGCTATGTGATATGTGATATGACTTAATCTCCAGCATAGACATAAGGGTTAGTCAATGACCAAGAGTGGCAAGGATCTATTGATTGTTACATCATGCTGGGGTGAATCCAAGTTGAACTGCAAAGTGAAAAGTGGATTCGTATCTAGCGTGGTCGTATTATGGTACATCATATAAGGGGAATACCATGTGACCACGTTATGTGATTCCAATTAATAATAGGGTTAACTAGGCAACTAAACTTGTAGAGCATTGGGAGGGAATGGAATCTTAAGATCGTGCCTAACTAGCCACCTTCAGTCATCTGAATTGGGGTGTGCAGGCTAGTCCCCATGGATATTGTTTAATTCCTCATTAGTGGATGACAATATCTGACTATTATACTATACTATGTGTTCTATGCGATCTTAGCATGGTGGCCTTACGAAGGACCGGTGCGCAATATTATGTGATATACAGCGATTTATGGCTCGGCTAACCCTGCTAGTACCTGGTTCGATCTGAGGATTCCTATATGCATAATATCTCTGGGATAACCCGGACCCCATCTAGTCAGCCGTATAAATGATTGTCTGATTATGTAACTGAGCTTGTTTGTATATTGTATCTGCTGTCAAATAGTCAAGGGACATAGTCTATCATAGTGTGATGGTCTAACCCTTATCCTTATTTTGTTATAGGGTTAGATTATTGTGTCACGATAGGCTATGAACCGTAGTTTATATATATATATATATATATATATATATATATATATATATATATATAATATAACCTGATTTTATTTCTTTATTCTTGCTTCCTTTGTGGTACTTGCTATTGGGATCTAACCCCACTGGTTTTGCATGGCCAGGTTTAGAGCCAGCGCCCGAGGATCAAGCGTACTTTTCCCTGAATAATGGCACACACCAGGCGGATGGTCGTTGAAGAGAACGAGTGGGTTTCTTATTTTCTGTTCGTTATTGCACACTTTACTTATTTTGGGCATTTAGCCACCGGCACTTGTTACTTGTAAGATCTGGACATTTAATTTTCTTTACATGATTGTAATTAATCAGATTGTAGCTGATCATGGTCATGTACTTTTGATACTCTGCCAGCTTTTTATTTTGCACATCTATTTTCTAGAATATCGTGGCAGGATGTTTGAGACGCCTTACTTCATTGTCATATATGTTCTATATTTACTGTTCTTGCTTGACTGATTGAGACAATAGATGTGATGTGTGATCCTAAATAATTTTCTTGTAGTATGCACCTCCTTGTCTAGTTACAGCCATGACCGCCGTACGAAGTTCTATACCTTGTACGGGAGAGCTGGCCATGTCAGTCTCTGTATTCTGGTACTGGGGCATGATAGAAAACCCTCAAATCAATCTGTATCACCAAATTACCATGATAACGCCTACACATATCCAATTATGGACACGACACTAGTCTCACACAACCAAACATATGTCAATTTGGTCCACTAGAACTATTGACAAACACATGGTGCACCAATCACAGATTTTCTCCAAATTGGACATAAAACACACAATAACTTTCACAATAGGGGTCCCTAGTAGTCAATTCTTTTTCCTATTGGTAGCCCTAGTACATAGGTGGTTTTCTAATGATTAAACTACAGATTTAGAGTCTAATTATCAAAAGAAATCTAAATTATACCTATTGGGAGATGAATTCCCAATACAAGTCTACAATTAGATGTAAAAAGCCCTCAACTTGTGCAATCCCCTTCTTCTTCTATATCCTTGTCTCCTCCTTCCTTCTAGAGCTTCTAATGGTGAAGAATAAGAGTAATTCGATGTAATTTGGTGGGAATTTGGTGGAGGGATGAAGGAAATTTGGAAAAGAATAATGTAGATCTAAAATTGGAGTGAAATGAGAATTAGAGAGAGTCTCCCTAGATTGGCCTTCAAGCAATGTATAATTTCTAATATATACCTATAGGCTTGTCATAAAAAAAGGATTAAGGAAGGAAGGTTTTATTCCTAATGGTTTGACTAATTAAATCACCAACTTAATAAAATAGACTAAATAATTGGGCTCAAGTCTAAACTAATTAAATATTGGCCCATGAGTCATTGCTAATCTAGTTAGGTCCACCAACACAAGTCCAAAAATATAATATAACATCTAACAATAAATAATTATACAATAAATAAATACTTAACATGCACCATAATTAATAATTATGAAATAACCAAAATGCCCTTTCCTAGAGAATGTGTTAATGACAGGATGCATACTTTATAGTCCCAGCAAGACAGGACAAGCAACGTCAGATAATTTTTGACAAAGCTAGAAACAAAAAAGGCATGCAGACTAATGATTCGAACGAAGATATTGAAAGATACAACTGTATCGTTATAGCGAACCAGCTAAGAATATTATGCAAGGGATGGGCTGCAACTTAAAATCTGGTTTAGGACTAAATTATGGAAAAGGAAGACGGACTCATATACATCACTTCTCTCCAAAAGGCAAGTCGGGAACATACTACCAGTGGACTGGTCATGGTTTGGGATACATTACACCACCAACAAGTCCTGAAAGTTCAGAATCGAAAGAAGAGACGCATTCTCATTACTCTGACTCATCATTCTAGGATTCTGACGAAAGCATGGGTGACATATTCAAACAGGCTTTCTTTGTAAATATGGTATCAACTACCCCAAATGATAAAGACATTGAACTATTAGAACTATTCAAGAACGATTCATGGACACAACAAATGGATACTCAATGGGAGCTTCGGTTTGAGCAACGTGAACTGCCTATAGAGGATAAAATAGTCCAAATTGATGTAGGAGAAGAATCTTTTCCAAGACTAATCTTTATTAGCCAGAGTCTTCCTAAAGAAGATCAACACTCTTTACTCCAGCTAATAAAGGAGTATATCGATATCTTCGCCTGGAGTTACGAGGATATGCTTGGCCTAGATCCTCAAATAGCCATACATAAGCTCAATATTCTTTTGAATGCTAACCGATAAAACAGCAAAAATGGCGATTCCATCCGGATATGATGGATAAAATTGAAGCATAAGTCAAGAAACTCATAGCATGTAGCTTCGTTTGAGAAGAGCAATATCTCGAGTAGATAGCCAATATCGTTCCAGTCATGAAGAAAAATGGAAAGGTCTGGGTCTGCGTAGATTATCGAGATCTGAACTTGGCTTGTCCAAAAGACGAATTTCCTCTTTCTATTACAGCTGTCATGATCGACAATTCATGCGAATTTGAACGTATGACCTTTATGGATGGATTCTCTGGATACAATCAAATTAAGATGTCACCTGATGACAAAAAATATACTTTTTTTGTATACTATTAGGATTTACTGTTATACAGTCATGCCCTTCGGCTTGAAGATTGTGGGTGCAACGTATTAATGATCCAAGAGTATAATTTTTCAAAAGTATTTACGAAAAATAGTAGAATTTTACGTGGATGATATTATTGTCAAGAGCCATCTTAAAAATGATCACCTTCAAGATTTGAAGACTGTCTTCGAATTAATGTGCCACCACCAATTGAAGATGAATCCAAGTAAATCCTTTCTAGGAGTCTCTAGTGGCAAGTTTCTCGAATTTGTTATAACTTTTAAAGGTATTCACATTGATCCCGATAAAATTAAAGTTATCCTCAAAATGCAGCCCCCACGTAATCTTAAAGAACTTCGCGGTCTGCAAGACCGTCTGGCATACATCAAGAGTTTCATCTCCAATCTCTCAGGACAATACTGATCCTTTACTGAGTTAATGAAGAAAGGTGTATTATTTGTCTGGAACGGAGCATGTCAACAAGCATTCGACGGTATGTAACAAATCTGCCAGTTCTGGTGTCTTCGATCGTAGAAAAACTATTTTTAATGTATGTTCGAGCAATGGATCACTCTCTAGGAGATCTTCTTACACAAAAGAGTAACGAAGGCCATGAACATGCGATCTATTATCTCAGTTGCATGATGGTAGATGTTGAACATCTATACAATTCGGTAGAAAAAGAATGTCTCACCTTGATGTTTGCTATTCAGAAGACACGATATTACGTGTAAGGTTAAACAATTCATGTCATATCCAAAGTAAATTCTCTCTCTAGTATCTCCTGATAAACTACTCATTTATCGAGCATATTCTCTCAGTAAACTATATTCCAATAATATGGTAGAATACAATACTCTACTCATTGGTCTGCAATTAGCTAAAGAATTGGACATAGAATATCTTGAAGCCTACGGAGATTCCAAGCTGATATGCAATCAAATCAAGGGAGAGTACGAGGTTCGGCATGAAGACCCCATCCCTTATCATCAAGTAGCAATCGAACTGGATGTTACTTTCAAAGGATTTTTTATTGAACATGTGTCTCGGTTATAGAATATGAAAGCAGATGCTTTGGCCGGCCTAACATAATCATTGGTCGTTCCTCTAAAGAGACGACACTCAATTATGCTAACAGGACATAAATTATTCTGTACAAAAACAACTTACATGTTGAACAGGGTTACGTCATAAAGTCAACTTTCATGGATAAAGATTGGAGAGACCATTTTATAGACTATGCTGCTTATGGGATTCTTTAAAAAAATTAGAAAGAAGCCACTTCTATTAAAAGATGCTCACTCTGATTCTGCTATGATGCCTTATCCAAAATATTATATAATCGTTCTTATGAGAGATTGCTTCTATATTGTCTTTCCAACCCTGAAGCTAAACAATCACTCCGTAAAGCTCATGATGGCATCTGTGGAGCACATCAGCCAGGTCCTAAATTACAAGACTGCCTCAAGAGAATAGATTATTATTGGCCCACCATGGTGGAAAATATCGTAGATTACGCTCGAAAATGCTGGTCATGCCAAATCTATGCTGATTTTATCTACCAACCAACAGAGTTCTTACACCCTACAACTGCCTCCTGGCCTTTTGAAGCTTAGAGAATAGATATTATTGGTCCGATGTAAACCCCCTCATCCAAAATAGGTATTTTGTGTGTATTTTATATTATTTTATTTATTATAGATTATTTTAAATATTAAATTACTTTAGAATATTCTATTAGTTAATTAGAAAATAATTTTTTTAGTATATTTACTTATGTAAATATTTATTTAGAATTACTTTTAGGCTATTTTAGATTTTTGGAGATTTTTCTAGAATTTTTAGGTAATTAAAACATAGGGAACATAAATTTTTTAGGACTTCCATGATTTACTATGAGACCATACTTGCATATTGTTCCTACCAAATATTTATTTTAGGTTAAAATATTTAATTATATTTTTCTATAATTTATTTAGAATTTTAAGAAATTTATTTAGATTTTTGAAATTATTTAAGATTTATTTGGATATATATAGTCTTAATATTAGATAGATGCTAATTTAGTGTTAATAGATATTAATAAGATTATATATAAATTATTTATATTATCTTTAATTCTATTTAAGATTATAAATTATTGAGATAAACTTAAACTCTATTTTTAAATTAATTCAAATCATGAGCCTACTAGGAAAGCAACTTCATGCATATTCTATCCTTATTTAAACTGATCATATTCATATTCAAATTAGCCAATCCTAGTCGTATTCAATTAAGTAGTCTCCACCATTATAAATACCTCATCCTTCATATTTTTATTTTTCAAATTCACCTCTTTTTCGTCCAAAAAGAGTCAAAATTCGTCATAAATTCAGCCTCATTTTCTAGCATGTTATGACGACTTAAAAAGACGATATCTCCTAGCTCCGGACTCCAAACGTGCTCCAGTTTTTTTTGTTAGAACCATATCAAGGTTAGTTTTCTGAATATATAAATTATTTTAATAATTTCAGAACCTATTTTTCCAGAAAATTCTAAAAGTGTCAGCTGTCCGAAATTAGATGCGTTTTGGTATTTTTGAGATTTCGGGAGATCCCGAACTCGGAATTATAACATGTTTAAAGTTTCGGAAAGCTGACATGATGAACTTCCAGAAAAGTATTTTTACAGAATTTAAAATATAAGTTTATTCTACTGTAAAATTTGTGCAACGTAGACGTAAATAGGAAACCACCGAAAACTGTCATATGTGCGCCCTTGTGGCCATAACTCTTTACTGACTTGTGATTTTATGAAACCGTCTATTCCAGTATTCATCTAGCATTGAAATATATAGGATTCCATACAATAATCTAGGATTTGAGTTGGTTGACTTTTTGGTCAACGGATTGCCTCGATTTGCGTGCCACGGATCACAAATCCTTAAAGTTGAGTTTCTTTGAACCAAAATTAGAGCTTAACAATAAAATTAGATTATAATAAGATTAAAATACTATTTAAGATTATTTTATTTAGAATTAAAATAGATTAAAATGGAGGAACCTATTCACCCACTTTTGTAATCTAACTTATTTAATTTATGTGACGGGTAGATCGGACGACGCCATGAGTTGGGACTTCATCCTTTTCAGACCAGACAAGATACCTTGCCAAATTGCTTACAGTACTTTTGTATGCTATTTATATTTTTGTATATTTATTGCATTTTTGTATATGCATTGCATGTGTAGTTTCTTTCAGTCATTACTATATATTAGATATGTTGACACACACTTGACACTTAGTATCATGAGAGGACAATCATTAGGCGTATGGGCTTTTAACCACTCTGGTAAACCGTAGTATATAGTTCGCACTACGGACGTGTGTCGCGCTGGTCGCTACCCCTGAGGTATGTCGATTTCTGTAGAGTCGCGTTGGTCGCTACCCCCGAGGTATGACGATTTCTGATGTCCACTGGCGGGTGTGTGAGTTATGAGGCTTAGATCGAGTAGCCTACCCTTGCCCATACGTCAAAGAGTTGTCCTTATTTGCATTCATATAGATTGTCTTATACAGCGTACTTACATATTTTCTACCTATTATGCATATTTACTGTATTCAAATTGGCTTATTGTTTTGTATCTTGTTACATCCCTCTGAGGACCTGGTCCCCTTCCAGGTGTATCTGTTCTTGAGTATTCGTAGGAGCACGGATTCGGATGATTATATATATTTCGAGGATGTCTTCTCTTCGAGCCCGTGATTGTTAGCTGGTATTCTTATATTGTGTTATACTTTTCCATTCGAGTTGGTAGTAGATTTGTTTCCACCCAACTATCATCTTTGGATACTTCTTATTGAGATCAATTTATATTGATGTTGGTTATTTATTTATATTGATTATCTGTGGATGAGATTTAGATTGTACCCTATGACTTATGATAGATTTATACCACTTGTGGATTTGATATTCATATTACAGCGTACGTATGGGTTTGGTTTCCATATATTGGAGTTGCCATATCCATGCGGCTGGCATGCTTACGTGTCCTAGCCCTACGTATTTTTGGGACTGGGGCGTGACATATTTTTAGTGGTGGCCCGTGCAGGTCAAGAGCATATTATCTCGGTTACGTTACTGTACCGAGCAAGCCTGCACATAGGATTAGAATATAGGATCTCATTCACTTATTTATCACCTCCCTTGAATTTATTTCGTACTCTCATTTGATAGCTTTATTGCATCTTGTTTGATTCCTTCACAACGTCAATCTTATCTTTTCTTTCGTGCTTGATAGGGGTTAGGAAGGTGCCTTGTACCAGGTATATACACTATATGTTTAATTATACTATTAGTTAAATCCTTGTAAGTTGGATAGTATACCTCATAACCTAGTAACACATAGTCTTTTGACCCATTAATGAAATATAAATGAATGACACCAACTATAGGCTTGCATAAGGAGATAGTGTTTATCTAGACTATAGAACTTTAGTGTTTATCTAGACTGTAGAACTTCGAGGCTCATACACCCATTTGGTTGACTTTAGACTTAGACAAGAAATAAGTATGGCAATTGTAGAGGCACAACACCGATCTTCTTGGTGAACTTAGATTATTCTGTACCTTCCTCCATCATAATCAAGCGTACTTATATTTTTACTACCTTGACTTATGCTGCTATTATAGCCTAGTTTTGCAAGCTTATTCTTTTATTGAGCTTGTTCATGACATATATATTTTTGGGGGCCCACACTAATACATTGTCTAAATCAGAATCGGTATATTATGGTCTGATCAACCGTAGTGCACTTGGTTCGCTCTTTGTATCACTACTTTATGTGGATTGAGATATAGTTAACTCAACTTGTTAGACAAATATACTTGCCCTCTAGACTGGTCAGAGCATATCATGTCAGGTACATAACTGTTCTGATGTGAAGATGAGAATAGGAATTTACCAAAATAAGGTTTCAATCCATAACTGCCTTGGCAACTCCCTTTCAAATTCTCTAATCCCTTTGAATCCCGTACTTGTATTCTATCACCTCCTTCTTGAACTCTTTATTGCATTCTCCATCTTCACCTATTTCGGAAAGACAAACATTCATGCTTAGTATAAGTTGATACGCGGATAGTACTAGATATACCCCATAGGCCAAGCACTCATGATGACAAATAAGAAGCGCGGACACAGGAAGTCATAGATATAGGTACGATCTTAGCTATATGTGTCAGTTCATACTCATGACCCCCATTGTGACACAAGATCTTAGGTGCATAATAGTCGTAGAATTATATATAAGGTAGTTTAGCAGTTATGAGGATATGTTGATATCCTAACTAGATGGCATATCCACGAAGCTAATGGATGACACGCGTAGAAGTAGTGGTATTCTCTTCCTATCACCCTCTCGCCCTTGGGTGACTCAGCTTCTTTTCTATATCCATTCCTTATCTCGTGCTTAACTCTTCCTATCATAGTTGTATCCTTTCGTGCCATTATGAATTATTGGTTTACTTCGACCCCACCCTTAGTTTTGTTAGTTAAAATATAAATGTGTTAGTAATGATTAATAACTAAAGGATGAGTTCATAACGATAACCCTTATGTATATGCACTATAGCAATATCTGTATTCTTTTATTAATTCAACCCTTAAGTAGCATCATTTAGCCTAATAGAAATATGTTAGATTGTTGAATTAGTTCATACTCCCAATAGTTTTATAAAGTTAGTCAAGACCTTAATTGTTGCCCTAAAACTTAAACTAAGCGTAGGAAAGAGTTGAAGACACTTGTTATGAACTGACGACTATGACAAATCGCTGGCGAAGTAGCGACAGCTGCAGCTAGACCGTTATAGTAAAGTAGTCGAAGTATTTGCAGACATACTAGTCAGGTGGCATGGTAGTATTAGACTATGATACTTGACGGTTACAGAAAAAAAATTATAGTTATGAGATTCCAAACGGGTATCCCAAGATACTCAACCCAATAAATAAATTTGCCTTACAACCTAGA
Organism: Iris macrosiphon; assembly: GCA_036927795.1. NCBI lineage: Eukaryota > Viridiplantae > Streptophyta > Magnoliopsida > Asparagales > Iridaceae > Iris > Iris macrosiphon. The sequence continues at coordinate 221,143,864 of JAYESA010000004.1, read as the reverse complement.
CAATAGCTTCAAGAGACTTTGACTACTAGTAGAATTCTTGTAAGTTGGGTAGTGTAGATGAGTTAGAAATAGAATAGTGTATGGACAATAAATGAGAAGTGTTAGAATGACAGACCATGACTTTGAGGAAGTACTGCTAGATAGCAATGTAGTATAATAGCTATAGTGATTATTATGATATGGGTAGTGTCAATTTCGAGGACGAAATTTTTATAAGTTGGGTAGATTGTAAACCCCCTCATCCAAAATAGATATTTTGTGTATATTTTATATTATTTTATTCATTATAGATTATTTTAAATATTGAATTACTTTAGAATATTCTATTAGTTAATTAGAAAATAATTTTCTTAGTATATTTACTTATGTAAATATTTATTTAGAATTATTTTTAGGCTATTTTAGATTTTTGGAGATTTTTCTAGAATTTTTAGGTAATTAAAACATAGGGAACGTAAATTTCTAGAACTTTCATGATTTACTATGAGACCATACTAGCATATTATTCCTACCAAATATTTATTTTAGGTTAAAATATTTAATTATATTTTTCTGTAATTTATTTAGAATTTTAAGAAATTTATTTAGATTTTTGAAATTATTTAAGATTTATTTGGATATATATAGTCTTAATATTAGATAGATGCTAATTTAGTGTTAATAGATATTAATAAGATTATATATAAATTATTTGTATTATCTTTAATTCTATTTAAGATTATAAATTATTGAGATAAACTTAAACTCTATTTTTAAATTAATTCAAATCATGAGCCTACTAGGAAAGCAACTTCATGCATATCCTATCCTTATTTAAACTGATCATATTCATATTCAAATTAGCCAATCCTACTCGTATTCAATTAAGTAGTCTCCACCATTATAAATACCTTATTTTTTATATTTTTATTTCCCAAATTCACCTATTTTTCGTCCAAAAAGAGTCAAAATTTGTCATAAATTCAGCCTCATTTTTTAGCATGTTATGACGACTTAAAAAGACGATATCTGCTAGCTCCGGACTCCAAACGTGCTCCAGTTTTTTTTTTAGAACCATATCAAGGTTAGTTTTCTGAATATATAAATTATTTTAATAATTTCAGAACCTATTTTTCTAAAAAAATTTAAAAGTGCCAGTTGTCCGAAATCAGACGTATTTTGGTATTTTTGAGATTTCAGGAGATCTCGAACTCGGAATTACAAAACGTTTGAAGTTTCAGAAAGCTGACATGATGAACTTCCTAAAAATTATTTTTACAAAATTTAAAATATAAGTTTATTCTACTATAAAATTTGTGTAACGTAGACGTAAATAGGAAACCACCAAAAACTGTCATATGTGTGCCCTTGTGGCCATAACACTTTATTGACTTATGATTTTATGAAACCGTCTATTCTAGTGTTCATGTAGCATTGAAATATATAGGATTACATATACAAATCTAGGATTTGAGTCGGTTGACTTTTTGGTCAACGGATTACCTCGATTTGCGTGCCACGGATCACAAATCCTTAAAGTTGACTTTCTTTGAACCAAAATTAGAGCTTAACAATAAAATCAGATTATAATAAGATTAAAATACTATTTAAGGTTATTTTATTCAAAATTAAAATAGATTAAAATGGAGGAACCTATTCACCCACTTTTGTAACCTAACTTATTTAATTTATGTGACGGGTAGATCGGACGACGCCTTGAGCTGAAACTTTATCCTTTTCAAACCAGGCAAGATACCTTGCCAAATTGATTACAGTACTTTTGCATGCTATTTATATTTTTGTATATTTATTGAATTTCTGTATATGTATTACATGTGTAGTTTCTTTAGTCATTACTATATATTAGATATGTTGACACACACTTGACACTTAGTATCATGAGAGGACAATCATTAGGCGTATGGGCTTTTAACCACTCTGGTAAATCGTTGTATATAGTTCGTACTACGAGCGTGTGTCGCGCTGGTCGCTACCCCCGAGGTATGTTGATTTCTATAGAGTCGCGCTAGTCGCTACCCCCGAGGTATGACGATTTCTGATGTCCACTGGCGGGTGTGTGAGTTATGACGCTTAGATCGAGTAGCCTACCCTTGCCCATATGTCAAAAAGTTGTCCTCATTTGCATTCATATAGATTGTCTTGTACAGCGTACTTACATATTTTCTACCTATTATGCATGTTTACTGTATTCAAATTGGCTTGTTGTTCTGTATCTTGTTACGTCCCTCTGAGGACCTGGTCGCCTTGCAGGTGTATCTGTTCTTGAGTATTCGCAGGAGCGCGGATTCGGATGGTTATATATGTTTCGAGGATGTCTTCTCTTCGAGCCCGTGATTGTTAGCTGATATTATTATATTGTGTTTATTGTGTTATACTTTTCTATTTGAGTTGGTAGTGGATTTGTTTCCACCCAACTATCATCTTTAGATACTTCTTATTGAGATCTAGTTATATTGATGTTGGCTATTTATTTATATTGATTCTCTGTGGATGATATTTAGATTGTACCTTATGACTTATGATAGATTTATACCACTTGTGGATTTGATATTCTTATTACAGCGTACGTATGGGTTTGGTTTTCATATATTGGAGTTGCCATATCCATGCGGCTGGCATGCTTACGTGTCCTAGTCCTACGTATTTTTGGGACTGGGGCGTGATATCCGATCAGCCCATCTTCTTCTAAAGAATATCGGTTTATACTTGCAATAACCGATTAATTCTCCAAATGGGCTGAAGCAGTCCCGCTATCGAAGTTAAGACGTCCAACATAATTAACTTCATCAAACACCATATTAACTATCATTTCGGTGTTATCCGAAGGATAATATATAACAATGGGCCATAATTTGCCAGTCAAGTATTTTATTGATTCTGTGACAAGAATCGAATCCATAATGTAGCATCTACGACCTACAATCCAACAGCCAATGGCTTAGCAGAAGCCTTCAACAAGACCATAATCAAACTCCTTAAAAATTTTGTCTCGTCTAACAAATGCGATTGGAATGAAAAACTCGGAGAGTATTTATGGGCTTATCTAAAAAGTTTGTCTCATCTAACAAACGCGATTGAAATAAAAAACTCGGGGAGTGTTTATGGGATTATCGTACAATAGTTCAAACTCTAACTAGTTGTACACCATTCTCTTTGGTCTACGGATGTGAAGTAGTTCTTACACTCAAAATCCATATACCTTCTCTTAGAATAGCTATTGCTAATGAGCTAATAGAGAATACTGATCGATTGCGCCTGCAAGAAATATAAGCATTGGATGAAAAGTGCATGCATTTTCAATAACGTATTAAGCTATACCAAGCACGTATTTTCAGAGCTTTTAATTGAAAAGTCAAGGAAAGAATATTCCAGGTCGGTGAATTAGTCCTTTCAGTAATGAGACCTATGATCACAACCCATAAGAGCACAGACAAATTCTAAGCTAAATGGGAAGGTCCTTATGAGGTAGAAACAGTATTCTTCAACGGAGCCTACAGGATCGCTAAGCCTAATAGAGATTTGATAACGATGCCTATCAATGACAAATTTCTCAAGAAGTATTATGTGAAAGCATGACATATTCCTCTTTATCTCCAGCAAATTAAAAAAGATGTACATCAAATACATCTTTAATCCCCAATAACTCATAGCCTACACGGCCTTTCGAACTATTACCTATATTCATTCTTGAATAAGAAATGGGTAATGGGTCCTCATAGTTCTCCAGTGGGATAATACTCAGATCCAACGGAACACTCTTATTGAGATTATTAAACGATTCTCTCCAACAAAAAATATTCCATTCTTAAAGCCCAGTTGTTTTAAGGTTATCATATTCCTGATCCCCAGTTGGGTTAAAAATAATCTTATATGTTTATTCACCAGTTAATAAGTGTAATATGATTCATGTTCATATTATCTTTGAATCATATTCTATTTATTATCCCCTAAAGAGAAAATAATAGTTCGCCCTTGAACTACTCTTTTTTCTCTTCTCCAGTAGAGTAAACTAGTGAGCTATCACATCCATATCACCTCTGATAGTATTATATCCTATAAAATTTGTCATTTGTACTCAGCATGAGTATACCTTGAGTGATAAATCTACCAAATTCTCTAACAGAGTTATTCTGCCATGTCCATAATACCTCTGAGCAGATATATACTCAATGGGTCTTAATTTGAAAATATCACTAACGTAAAACAAAATTATTGATGAAAAATGAAAAAAGGACAATACAAATACTTAGGAAGAGGATGGGTCAGAATCTTCTAAATTATTTACAAATATTGCAAGAGTGGGAAGGATGCAGACGTCAGAATATGTAAATGTTCGACGGGTAGCTATTATTCTGGCCTGATCTTTTTGTTCCTCCATGACAACAAGTGGAGTAAGAGGATTGTTAACATCAGTCCAAGACAAGGTGAGTTTATTCGAGGAAGGACTAACAGAATTCTAAAAAATATTTGCTCTCCTCGGATGTATAGGGACCAATCCCTTATCCTTCTTGGTAGAGGATGTCATAGGAACAGTAGAAGTCCTACAAGGATTAATCTCAACCGGTGAAGGAGCAGTCAATCCATCAAGCTCCTTAATTCTCTGCGCGGAGGCATCTTATGAAGCCATAAAAATGAAGACAAGTTTCCATAAAGAGTAAAGAATCGAATAAGAAACTCTATTATTTATATAGGCACATCTTCAGTGAAATGAGGTGATGGTTGATTTTTCAAGCAAAGAGTGGAATTCGAAACACTAAGCATAATGGTTGGAATTCCGCGTAAAGAAATTCCCACATGCACACATTGACTTATTCTCAGAAAGGGATTATAATACGGATAAAATAATAAGTGTATCAGTCAGTTGGTATAATTGTGCATAAATACACACATTATTTGGATGACAGAAGAGGCCTAGTGCGCACAGTACTCGGTCCTTTTGAAGGCACATTTTTGTGGTGGTCAAAATAGCAGAAATTATTCATCAGCAATACGCACAATGAAGTGAAGCTAAAATTTTATTGATGCTTAATTATGATTACAAATTTCCATTAATTATGATTACAAATGATGGAAATCTATCACAACTAGATTTGTATTCTAAAAATCATAATTATACATATAAAAATCTATTACTCCTAGATTTTTATATGATGGAGATCTATCATAGAGCCATCCCCATCTCTGTGTCCCATCTTCTCCCGATGTAGATGAATATAGGCCCAGAAGAAATGAGCTCATCGGTACAAACCGTAGTACAAGAAAAAAAAATCCATAATGTGGACAAGAGAGGACACTACACAGGACTGATCCTGTTTAAATTAGCATAGACCTATTTCTATCCTGACTCGATAGAGGACATGGCGAGTCAAACGGAAGCTGTTTCGCTATCGTCATCCAGCGCCGCCACTAGAAGTCCCGGTTGGGATTCCTATCCCAACCATGTAATCAGCACATGGGCTATGTTAAGAGAGTAATTCCAGCGAGCATGGTTTGAAGACAACGAACAGTCTTCTGGATAATTTATCAGTTCAACATGAACGACAAAGCCTATGATATTGTAAACTCCCTCATTTATTTCTATAGATAGTCTGGTATGGGTTAGAAAATTTTGGTTTAGCAGCAGATGATTGAGGTTTAGAGTAAGGTTGCAGATGTCTAATTTAATTTAATTAAACCCTTGGCGCGCCCTACCCTTGTTGCAATATTCAGAGCCCAATAGCAGCCCATAAATTTCAACAAATTATTGTACTCTTGTCTTGACACACCAATTTAGGCGCTGGACTTTTTTGACAGTCAAAATTAGATCCCTTGTGCCCTAAATTAATTGCACAATTTCTCGTATCCAAAATCCCATATTTAATTTCGTGTCGCGCACATGTGTCGTTGCCATCTATTTTGAACCACCATCTCAACCGTTGAGCCGGACCAATTAATGGGTCCAAGTCTGACACCAAGCCTACACCATTCTTGACCTTTGTGTCACTCTCAATTAAGATCCCATATGCCCCTATTTAATTTAAGAGCACATGACAATTTATTCTAATTAAATTAGGAATACCAACTTTGACCAATCCTATTTTAATCCTAATTTAATTCCAATGCCCATTTAATTAAACCTATGCAAAACACACAATACCCCCTCACCCTACAAAATACCAAACACCAATTCCCCCATAATTTTTTTCCATTATTTCATGTGTTTATGTAAATACCCAAACATAAGGGGCTAAATTACAAATGTTGTAACATGTGGCATAACCTCATTGGTCAAGGCCAAATGAACAAGCCACCCCACTCTTTGACCGGTCAAGCTACCCCCTCCCTCTCATTTGTATGAAGAACTAATTTCTCCATATGAAATCTCCACCACCCATTTGAATTGGGATCATCCTCACCATCCAACCCCCACACACTTCCCTATTTAATGTCTCATCACCACACACAATCCCATGCCGGCCCTAATCCCAATACCTAGAGAAACCCACCCCCCTCTCTCTCCTCCCTCCTTCTCCATACAACCGAACTCCCCTTTTTTCTTTTTCTTCTTCATTCCTTCTTCTTCTTCCTCTCCACTTCACTTTCTACCAGTAACCCTAAATCCAACCACCACGTACTGCCACCTCCATTTTTCTGGCAAGACTACAGCACACCTCCGGCCACCGTGGCTGTACTCCAGCCACCGGTTGTTCCCACCACCACCATCATCTTTATCAACGCCATCTCCGCCGAGTCGAACACCTCCCCATGACTCCTCCACCAGCATCTTCAACCTCCTCCCCGCGGCTTCGACATTGTCACCCCGGTCGAGCCAGCCTCTTCCATACTTCCCTCGACTGCCATTCTCCGGCCAGTTCCTCCCCATCTCCAGCTTTACTACCACCACCACACTGCCGTTCTCCCCACCGGCGGCTGACCACCACCTCCAGATTCACTATCACCACCGCACATTACCACCACCCTACTCCGGTCGAGCACTACCGACTTTACACCAACGCCACCCGCTGAACCCGTTACCACAGCTCCACCACCCTACTATGGTCGATCACTGACGACTTTACCCCGCCATCATCGTACACCATGACCACCTCCATCCGCATCTTCAACTCCGGCCAGCTGCTCTCCCCACCACCGGCGCTGCCACGAGCTTCTCCACATCCGACCAGCATCACCACCACCTCGCCAAGGTAAACCACTCTCCCTCTATATTTTGTATAATTTGTTTTATGTATGTTTAGTTTAGTGTTAATGTTTAGAGTTGTTTATTTGCATGTGAGTTTTAGGGTTGTATAGGTTTAAGTTTTAGGGATTGATTATATTTAAAGGTTATAAATTTTATGCATTGATGGATAACATGCTTAGTTAATATTTAGGTTTATGGATTATGTATTGAGTAGGTTTTGATGTTGTGCATGCATTTAAACGCTTGAGAAATGATGGTGATATTAACACATTGATTTATACCAAGGAGCATATTTAATTTATAAATGGTAGAGGGATATCGATCCTTGGGTAAATATTGGAAGTTGTTGATAAAGTTGTATGAGAACATAAAATATATATATACGCATATTGGTCATTGTTGTTTTAGCTGTTGTAAACTATTGCTAAAAATTAATATGATATTAAAATATTGATGGACCTTGGGAGCAGGTGCTCGATCGTGAAATAGGCATAATATCAAATCATGAGATCATGATTGAGGATTGAGAATATTAATTATTTATTTGAGCTTGAGACGTCAATGTGCATGTTAATATCTGTGAACACTGAGGTAAAACTGAGGATTGGATCATGTTTTGAACCACGGAATATCATGATAAACATAGTAAGATTAAGGTTTAGATTGATGATATTGTACAGATGTTTAATTTGATTAGATGTAACATGCTCCGAGTCAGCCTTGGTCAACCCTCTAGTGTCGTGTTCCTGTGAGTTGTAGCTGAGTCTGAGCATATTTTTAGATGTGTGTCACATCCCTGTTTGTCGTGTGATAGTTTATTGATTGAGTTTGTATCTCGTCTCTAGGTACTACGGGACCTGCGGACTCGGACGTGGTACCGGATCCCCATCTTCAGCAGCCGGACGCAGGCAAGTGTACCTTGCCACCCTATATTTTAGTTACAGATATTTATTGTTTCATTATGTATATTATGTGCATGATTGATTACAATCGATACTTCGCGTCTGGATCACAACCGGGTGCAGACGTTCGTCGTAACGTCTTATAATGAATGCTAGATATTTGTAACACCTCGATGTACGTACCGGAGTATATCGTCACCCCAGGACACATTCATACACTATTATCGTGCTAGATTTTCTGTATCCTGATACTGACATCATGACCGGAGACTGGGACGACCTTAGGGTCGCGTTTGTTGATAGTTATTTCTGTGCGAAGAGACTACTAGATAGAGGTTCCGGTTCAGCGCACAATCGTTGAACGCTTGGGAAGGGAAAGACAGCTATTAGATGTTTGGGCTCCTCTGTACACGCTTATATATGTATATATACTATTTCTGTAGTGATCCTGTATCTAGAGTAGATGTATCACCCATGTGACTCTTTGCCCAGAGCTGTGGTACGTTTCGTGTGTTTTCGTGTCCGAAGCTACGGTTTTATTTTGGACAGCCCACACGTCGAACATTATCTTTAAACTGTATCTCACTTATTTGGTTATGATAGATTATCCCGTCTTTGCACTTGTACTTTCTGTTATACTTGGCATGTTGTATTTTTGTACCTTGTTACGTCTCTCTGAGGACCTGGTTCCCTTCCAGATTTACGCGAGGAGGATTACCCAAAGGAGTACGGTTCGGGTACGTATCCAGCAGCAGGACCCATTGCCGAGGACGAGGTCATCCCCGAGGACTTTGCCTGATCACTGGTAGTGACTCTATCCTTGGGACGGTATTATTATCTAGCTATATGATGTCGTTCCAAGTTATCTCATTGCTTACTTTCATTCCAGTATTTTGTACTAGCGGGTTTGTTCCCGTGTGACTACTCTAGTATTTGTGCTATGATACATTATCTCGTGATATTTCTTTTTTGCACATTAGTTGTTATGATTACCTCTATGTGCTCTTATATCTGTTGCCTGTGGATGAGATTTAGATTCACTATTTATGTGTTATGTGTTGGGTTATTCATTGTACTTTACAGCTTAGGTGCACTCCGACGGGCCCATTAGATTGGGATGCCCGTCGAAGTGACCTGCATGGGCCACCACAATAACCTTGCTATGCCCCGGTACGAAGATCGCATATACGTTTCGATTGGAGAGCTACGCCAGGAGTTGATGACCGAGGCTCATAGCTCGATTATTCTATTCATCCCGGGGGTACGAAGATGTACCGAGATTTAAGGTAACATTTCTGGTGGCATGGGATGAAGAGAGAGATTACAAGATTCGTGGCGAGATGTTTGGTTTATCAGCAAGTCAAGGCTGAACATCAGAGGACTGTAGGACTATTGCACCCGCTTCCCATTTCTAAGTGGAAGTGGGAACACATTACCATGTAATTCGTCACAGGATTCCCCTGGAGCCCTAGCAAGAAGGATGCAGTTTGGGTTATCGTAGACAGACTCACCAAGTCTGCATATTTCTTGCCCTTAAGAGTTGGGCAGTCCACGAAGATATTAGCTGACATATATATGAGGCAGACGACTACATGGAGTGCCTGTCAGCATTATATCGGATCATGATTCCAGATTCACGTTATATTTTGGGTGGAGTATGCAGGAGAGTCTAGGAACTCGTCTCAAGTTCAGCACTGCATATCATCCACAGACTGATGGCCAGTCAGAGCGCACGATACAGATATTAGAGGATATGTTGAGAGCGTGCATGATCGATTTTGGAGGGTCTTGGGAGGACCATCTATACATGGTCAAATTCTCCTACAATAACAACTACCAGGCTAGCATACAGATGGCACCTTATGAGGCACTATACGGCAGGAAGTATAGGTCACCGGTATGTTGGAGTGACGTGGGAGAGCGTCAGATACTTGGTCCAGAGTTGGTGACACAGACAGTTGAGAAGGTCAAGCAGATTCAGAGCCACCTGCGTACAGCACAGGACAGACAAAAACATTGGGCAGATACGCACCACAGACCTTTGGAGTTCAAGGAAGGTGACCATGTATTTTGGAAGATATCGCCTACTCGGGGTACCATCATATTCGGAGGCAGAGGCAAGCTGAGTCCGAGGTACATTGGACCTTTTGACATCTTGGAATGAGTTGGCAAAGTGGCTTATCGTCTTGCATTGCCTCCATCATTAGAAGGAGTGCATGACGTATTTCACGTATCGCAGTTGAGGAGATATGTGGCAGACCCTAGCCACGTGCTTGATCATTCCGAGATTACAGTCGGGCCCAGTCTATCTTACGTAGAGCAGCCAGTGGAGATACTCGATCAAAGTGAGAAGACTTTGAGAGGTCAGACTATTCGACTGGTCAGAGTTGCATGGAAGCATCATTCGCCAGGCGAGTCTACCTGGGAGCGCGAGGATTCCATTCGACAGGGTTTCCCGTATTTATTTGAGGACCAAGGTACGAATTTACGTACCGCATTTGATTACTAGTTTGCATTTAAATTCTCATAGCTATTATCGTGCTTTACTTTTAATTTCGAGGACGAAATTTTTCTAGGTTGGGAAGAATATAAATTCCCTCATTTATTTCTATAGATAGTCTGGTATGGGTTAGAAAATTTTGGTTTAGCAGCAGATGATTGAGGTTTAGAGTAAGGTTGCAGATGTCTGATTTAATTTAATTAAACCCTTGGCGCCCCTACCCTTGTTGCAATATTCAGAGCCCAACATCAGTCCATAAATTTTAACAGATTGTTGCACTCTTGTCTTGACACGCCAATTTAGGTGCTGGATTTTTTCGTTACTCAAAATTAGATCCCTTGTGCCCTAAATTAATTGCATAATTTTCCGTATCCAAAATCCTATATTTAATTCCGTGTCGCGCACCTGTGTCGTTGCCATCTATTTTGAGCCACCATCTCAACCGTTGAGCCGGACCAATTAAAGGGTCCAAGACTGACATCAAGCCTACACAATTCCTGACCTTTGTGACACTCTCAATTGAGATCTCATGTGCCCCCATTTAATTTAAGAGCTCGTGACAATTTATTCTAATTAAATTGGGGATACCAACTTTGACCAATCCCATTTTAATCACAATTTAATTCCAATGCCCATTTAATTAAGCCCATGCAAAACACACAACACCCCCTCACCCTATAAAATACCAAACACCAATTTTCCCATAATTTTTTCCATCATTTCATGTGTTTGTGTAAATACCCAAACTTAAGGGGCTAAATTACAAATGTTGTAACATGTGGCATAACCTCATTGGTCAAGGCCAAATGAACAAGCCACCCCACTCTTTGATCGGTCAAGCTACCCCCTCCCTCTCATTTGGATGAAGAACTAATTTCTCCATATGAAATCTCTACCACCCATTTGAATTGGGCTCATTCTCACCATCCAACTCCCACACACTTCCCTATTTAATGTCTCCATCACCACACACAACCCCATGTCGGCCCTAATCCCAATACCTAGAGAAACCCACCCCCTTTCTCTCTCCTCCCTCCTTCTTCGTACAACCGAACTCCCCTTTTCTTTTTCTTTTTCTTCTTCTTCTTCATTCCTTCTTCTTCTTCTTCCTCTCCACTTCACTTTCTACCAGTAACCCTAACTCCAACCACCACGTACTACCGCCTCCATTTTTTCGATGAGACTATAGCACCCCTCCGACCACCGTGGCTGTACTCCGGCCACTGGTTGTTCCCACTACCACCATCGTCTTCATCAACGCCATCTCCGCCGAGTCGAACACCTCCCCACGACTCCTCCAACCGCATCTTCAACCTCCTCCCCGCGGCTTCGACATCGTCACCCCGGCCGAGCCAGCCTCTTCCCTACTCCCCTCGACTGCCATTCTTCGGCCAGTTCCTTCCCACATCCAGCTTCACTACCACCACCGCACTGCCGTTCTCCCCACCGACGGCTGACCACCACCTCCAGCTTCACTACCACCACCTCACATTACCACCACCCTACTTCGGTCAAGCACTGTCGACTTTACACCAACGCCGCCCACTGAACCCGTTACCACAGCTCCACCACCCTACTCCGGTCGAGCACTAACGGCTTCACCCTTCCACCACCGTACACCACGACCACCTCCATCAGCATCTCCAACTCCGACCAGCTGCTCTCCCCACCACCGGTGCTGCCACGAGCTTCTCCACATCCGACCAGCATCACCACCACCTCGTCGAGGTGAACCACTCTCCCTCTATATTGTGTATAATTTGTTTTATGTATGTTTAGTTTAGTGTTAATGTTTAGAGTTGTTTATTTGCATGTGAGTTTTAGGGTTGTATAGGTTTAAGTTTTAGGGATTGATTATATTTAAAGGTTATAAATTTTATGCATTGATGGATAACATGCTTAGTTAATGTTTAGGTTTATGGATTATGTATTGAGTAGGTTTTGATGTTGTGCATGCATTTAAACACTTGAGAAATGATGGTGATATTAACACATTGATTTATACCAAGGAGCATATTTAATTAATAAATGGTAGAGGGATATCGATCATTGGGTAAATATTGGAAGTTGTTGATAAAGTTGTATGAGGACATAAAATATATATACGCATATTGGTCATTGTTGTTTTAGCTGTTGTAAACTATTACTAAAAATTAATATGATATTAAAATATTGATGGACCTTGGGAGCAGGTGCTCGATCGTGAAATAGGCATAATATCAAATCATGAGATCGTGATTGAGGATTGAGAATATTAATTATTTATTTGAGCTTGAGACGTCAATATGCATGTTAATATCTGTGAACACTGAGGTAAAACTAAGGATTGGATCATATTTTGAACCATGGAATATCGTGATAAACATAGTAAGATTGAGGTTTAGATTGATGATATTGTACAGATGTTTAATTTGATTAGATGTAACGTGCTCCGAGTCAACCTTGGTCAACCCTCTAGCGTCGTGTCCCTGTGAGTTATTGCTGAGTCTGAGCATATGTTTAGACGTGTGTCACATCCCTGTTTGTCGTGTGATAGTTTATTGATTAAATTTGTATCTCGTCTCTAGGTACTACGGGACCTGCGGACTCAGACGTGGTACCAGATCCCCATCTTCAGCAGCCAAATGCAGGCAAGTGTACCTTGCTACCCTGTATTTTAGTTATAGATATTTATTGTTTTATTATGTACATTGTGTGCGTGATTGATTACCATCGATACTTCACGTCTGGATCACAACCGGGTGCAGACGTTCATCGTAACGTCTTGTAACGAATGCTAGATATTCGTAACACCTCGATGTACGTACCTGAGTATATCGTCACCCAGGACATATTTATACACTGTTATCGTGCCAGATTTCCTGTATCCTGATACTGACATCATGACCGGAGACTGGGACGACCTTAGGGTCATGTTTGTTGATAGTTCTTTCTGTGCGAAGAGACTGCTAGATAGAGGTTTCGGTTCAGCGCACAATCGTTGAACGCTTGGAAAGGAGAAGACAGTTACTAGAGGTTTGGGCTCCTCTGCACGTGCTTATATATGTATATATACTATTTTTGTAGTAATCATGTATCTAGAGTAGATGTATCACCCGTGTGACTCTTTGTCCGGAGCTGCGGTACGTCTCGTGTGTTTTCGTGTCCGGAGCTACGATTTTATTTTGGACAGCCCATGCGTCGAACATTGTCTTTAAACTGTGTCTCACTTGTTTGGTTATGATAGATTACCCTATCGTTGTACTTGTACTTTCTGTTATACTTGGCATGCTGTATTTTTTGTACCTTGTTACGTCCCTCTGAGGACCTAGTTTCCTTCCAGGTTTAGGCGAGGAGGATTACCCAGAGGAGTACGGTTTGGATACGTATCCAGTAGCAGGACCCATTCCCGAGGACGAGGTTATCCCCGAGGACTTCGACTGATCACTGGTAGTGACTCTATCCTTGGGATATTATTATTATCTAGCTATCTGATGTCGTTCCAAGTTATCTCATTGCTTACTTTCATTCCAGTATTTTGTAATAGCATGTTTGTTCCCGTGTGACTACTCTAGTATTTGTACTATAATACATTATCTCGTGACATTTTCTTTCTGAACATTAGTTGTTATGATTACCTCTATGTGCTCTTATATCTGTTGCCTGTGGATGAGATTTAGATTCACTATTTATGTGTTATGTGTTGGGTTATTCATTGTACATTATAGCTTAGGTGCACTCCGACGGGCCTATTAGATTGGGATGCACGCCAAAGTGTGCTGCTGGCCATTGTCACATGACTCGGTTTCTTATCTTTGGGACCGGGGCGTGACAGATATCCTTCCATGCTCCATCACACAAAGATCTCAAAGGCAACGATCGCCAGACGAGTCTCTCACCCATCGATGAGAAGCGTCTCCTCTTGCATCTTCTCTGTGGCCAGCAAAGCCAGTAGTGCCATGCTATTTCAAATATCTTCTTAGACTCACTGTCACGCCCCAGTCCCAAAATATACGGGACCAGACATGTGGCAATGGCCAGCTGGTACGACTTCGTAGGACTTTCCAATTTAATGAACCCGACTAAGTACACTTACGCTGTCCATGGTCAAGTGATCAAGCTAAAAAAATAAATCTAATCCTAACATGCAACAACTAAACTAAATCTCAATCCATGGTAAATAAATCTCAAGAAAGAATGAAACACATCATTAGTCCGCAGCCCAATAATACATCCGTTCGAATAGGCCAAAAGAACAATATAGGCCTATAAAAACTAGGCTATAAAAGCAAAATCAAAAATAAAAAGTAGTACATGACTGTAATAGTTGAAAGATGTAAAGATACCTGCAACGATGTCCAACATTCCACTAGATCAAGCCTCATCAAAACTGCACAAATAACCTGGAAGAGAACCAGGTCCTCAGAGGGACGTAACAAGAAACAAAAAGTACATGTCATAATGTAAATACTGAGTAAAGTAAATCAGGGTGAACTATCCTCCTAAGTGAATGCAATTTAAGGACAACTTAGTGCGTATGGAAAGTATAGGCTAGACATATGCTGACGTAATTCACCAATCGTCGTGACTGGCTAGTATATGCCACATATGCCCCCCATCTTGGGGCAATCTGCATATATAATAACGTTATATGCTCCAAAAAGTGCGGTATCTGTATAAATAAATACGTCCAACGTTCTGAAGAGCGTGGTATCTGCATGACGTCCAACGCCCTGAAGAGCGTGGTATCTGCACATGTAACGTCCAACGCTCCAAAGAATGCGGTATCTGCATAAATATATATGTCTATATCGCTCCGAAGAACGCAGTATATGTATAAAGGAGGTGGATGTCCCATACGCCTACTAGTCGTCCTCTCCGCCCAATACCAATGTACAAGTCTCAAGTGCGACGTGGACATCTCGTAACTATATGCAAGTCATGAAGAACCATACAACTATGCTAAATACTATCACACGTTCTACTCGCACCGATAGTCAGTCAAGTGTGTAAGCATGTGTCCTATCATGAACTCACTCTGTGATATAGAATGATACATGTCAAGGTCTCAGAGTTATAATGATAACTCCGTCACTTAGGGTATGTCCACTAGACGCTAGGTCAAATACAAGTCCTAACGTCGACGCCTTCGTCGACTGCACCCGAGTTATTCTCGGACATGCACAGTTATATAATATTTAGATCACAATATATAATATTAAATAAATTTAAATAGTACAACAAGGCAAGGTATACTTGCCTGGAAACCAGGCGAATATTAGAACACGAACTCGCCAGGGAAGTAGCAGCACAAGATGAAAACTGGAGCAGATATCCCCGGATACTGTCACAAATATCACCAACAGTCCCAGAATGAGTGAGATACTCAAAAAAGTATATTCAGACGTCCAAATTAGACACAGGAGCAAAAATACAATTTTTGGTCAACACGGGATCCACAAGTGGGCCCCGCCTTGCACCAAAAAATGTGTCAGGAGTAAAGGTCCCTAAAAATAGCATATTATAGGTCAAACAAATTTTAAACGATGATACAAACTCAACGGTATGTCCAGATTTGGATTCCGGTGAGCCGATCACAAAAAAGTCCGTTGGAACGGATCGTGGGGCCAGCGAAACAGCAATGCGGTCACTGACTCAAAATCAGGCAAAACTTGGGTAACATGACAAGTCGAACATCGTGAGTCAAATAGCACCAGTTTCATCATGATACAACAAGCGTGCAAAAAGTAATTGGGACATTTGCAAAACACCGATATGGGAGACTAACGACGGATACGGGTTGATTCTGGCGCACACACATGTCCGAATCGAGTTTCACAAAATCCCACACGTGGGAAAATACCATACGCGTCTTTTGGTGAAATCGGTATTCGACGTGGTTGCCCGGATAGACGGGACCAACTCCGTATCAAGAAATTTTAATATTTTAAAAAATATTTTTCTTCGATTTTGAAACTTAAATTACTAACAATAGAAAGTAAACTAAATTATTCTAATTGAACGCACTAAAAGAGGGTTAGTTTGAAAGTATACCAGAGGTAATGGTTCAGGATTCGATCAAGCGAGGAGGGAGATATCATAACGCAAAGACGGGGTGTTGGTGCTCGGTTCTGGACTGTGGGGTGCTCGGGTCTGCTGTTGGAGATGTCCGGATGGTTTGGTTCTTGTGGGGGTGTCGAGATGCTGGAGGGAATAACAAATAACGAGCATAATAAGTCAGGGTGGTGCTCGAGGTGGCCAGGGGGTTCTCTGGCGGCCTAACAAGTGTAACACCCCGTTTCGCTCAAGCGGACTGCCGTCTCAAACGGCAATCGTGCAGCTGTCCCGACCCGCTTTGCCTCAAAGGAGAAGCAAAGGATATCCAGACTTGCCCCTACAAGAATTCGGCTTGGACTCTCAGACGTATCGCTCTACCGAGGCAAATCATCGCTAAGGTGGGTGGCTATGGTGAACTTGTCTTTGCTTAGCCAGCACACATAAAATCTGGAATATTTATGCTAGTCGCTAGGTGATTCACCCCCTGCATGCTAATAAATTCAACGCACCTAGCTAAGGGAATAATCCCAACTTGTATTGCTTGCTAGAACATGGAAATTGAAATACTGCTTATAATCAGACCCTCGCATGCTAAGTCCTTAACGGTTTCACTCCTCGGCTTACCTTCGGGTCCGAGCAACGTGCCTGCTTATGTTCCCTTAGAAATGCATGCTTGTCTGAATGTTGCCTTGTTTTCATCCAACTCCGGGAGACTACTAAGTAGTCGTTCCGTGCATGTTTGACTCTGCAAGTATCCGGGACCGTTAGGTCACCAGGCAGCCCCAAACCAGGGGAATGCATCAAGGCAAGATATTCACTGTACAGAATCATGATTCAAGTATCCCGTGTACTCGTGTACTCGTGTTCCCGTGCACTCATGTTCTCGTGTTCTCTTGTTCAAAGTGCACGCGTGTTATCGTGTTCTCGTGTATCTCGTGATAATTGGAATGACCCAATGTCTTGTATGTCGCGGACAACTCGGACCCGAGGTATTGTTCCATGGACGGTCACCGAGGCACCGGGGCTGATCCGATCCGGATGGAACTCGTGTGTAGTCTTCGTGTTCGGGACTGGGTAGCTTGCAGCTCATCGTGTACTCTTGTAGCAAGCTATCCTTGTCCCCGGTTACGTCCATATTGGCTTTGCCAGCGACCGTGTTCATATAGATAAGTCATCCTCGCTTAGCGGCTATCCGCGTGCGAGTCACTGCATCGCATAAATGAACAACTGAACACCTGAACGATCATGTTTAAATGACCCTCGTGTTTGCATATGCTTGCCTCCTGAATGTTTATACATGCCTCTGCTCGAATTAACAAGTTGCCTTAATGTTTGCCTTGGACAGGGAAGGAGATGGTAAGTTGGTAAGTCTCGCCGTGTTTCCTCTAACATCGCACGGCGCACTGCCCGACACGTTAGGCTATTCAATATCTGCATGAAACTGATCCTAAGGCAACTAGAAAGACAACTTAATAGTTGTGCACGAAACCTGTATTACGTGTTTGGATTTGTCGAGCTGGCGAGTAGCTTCCCCACCAGTGCATTCAATGTACTGATAATCCACCAGTTTGTGTGCAGGGTGCGGGAAAACCTCGTTCGGTGCGGACGCCTCCTTTGTGCGTGCTAAGGCCAGGAGTTTCCTCTGAAGCCTTGCAACGGTGCGTCCGGGACTGAAGCACATATACAAGGCATAATGTTGGAACATAGCCCGAACTCGCCTAAGCATTGCCTGTACAAATCATTCCACAGTTGTAGCCACTTGGCACGCTTTTACGGTTTCAGAGAGAGAGGCTTGAGCGACTTGTAATCTCGGCTATACGCCGCCTGTAACCCTTGTTCATATCAATAAAAGAGATTACTTTACTTCAACTTGTGTTTCAATGCTTCCGCTATATTGTCGACTCAGTGAACCTGTTATCGAATCGCTATGCGTTCTCAAACTCTGCTGCACTCGGACAATCTGTGCGACTCTGTGGCTTAGAACTCTTGCCGCCAGCCAATGAACCATGGCCTTGCACGGGCGTGGCTCACGCTCGTGCGGCATCACGCCCGGATGGGTTAAGCGATCGTTCCGCGGGAGAGCTGGCGAGGGTGATTCCCGCCTAGCGGGAACGGCCGATTGCCTGCGGGAGATCGGGGCGTGACATGTTGGTATCAGAGCCTGGCTTCTACGCCTTTGGACTTCGATTCGATATCTCTGTTTCGAAAGCTCGTTCGTGAGATTATGTGCACGCTCTCTCTCAATGCCTCGATGGGATGTTCCAACAATAAGTCTAAATACTTTCAAAATATGTTTTGAATGATATGCTTGCTTGTCTGGTTGTATGCTGCGAGTGGTCTTTGAGCCAACTTGTGCGAACCCTTGAGAGTATCGCTAGTAGCTTGTCCGATTTTACTAACTCTAAGTTTGGTTGAATGCATCTATTCGAGGGACGCCTTGATCTAGTGCACCATCCAAGACTTAGGAAAAGGTGAAACTCGAGTGCTGAGACTTCGCTATCACTAAGCTGGTTGACGTGCTCACACTAGAAATGCATGTCGAAGGTGCGCACGATCCAGTCTAAGCGATATGCTGATTTTGACGCTTGTGCAAGTGAATATCCAATGAACAAGTACAACGACTTGTCTAGGTTTGCCTCAACCCTAGATCACTGCTTGTCCTTAGTAAGTCTCGAGGACGAGACTTTTTCTAAGTTGGGTAGGATGTAACACCTCGTTCCGCTCAAGCGGACTGCCGTCTCAAACGGCAATCGTGCAGCTGTCCCGACCCGCTTTACCTCAAAGGAGAAGCAAAGGATATCCAGACTTGCCCCTACAGGAATCTGGCTTGGACTTTCAGAGGCTCGCTCAGACGTATCGCTCTACCGAGGCGAATCATCGCTAAGGTGGGTGGCTACGGTGAACTTGTCTTTGCTTAGCCAGCACACATAAAATCTAGAATATTTATGCTAGTCGCTAGGTGATTCACCCCCTGCATGCTAATAAATTCAACGCACCTAGCTAAGGGAATAATCCCAACTTGTATTGCTTGCTAGAACATGGAAATTGAAATACTGCTTATAATCAGACCCTCGCATGCTAAGTCCTTAACGGTTTCACTCATCGGCTTACCTTCGGGTCCGAGCAACGTGCCTGCTTATGTTCCCTTAGAAACGCATGCTTGTCTGCTTGAATGTTGCCTTGTTTTTATCCAACTCCGGGAGACTACTAAGTAGTCGTTCCATGCATGTTTGACCCTGCAAGTATCCGGTACCGTTAGGTCACCAGGCAGCCCCGAACCAGGGGAATGCATCAAGGCAAGATATTCACTGTACAGAATCATGATTCAAGTATCCCGTGTACTCGTGTACTCGTGTTCCCGTGCAATCGTGTTCTCGTATTCTCTTGTTCAAAGTGCACGCGTGTTCTCGTGTTCTCGTGTATCTCGTGATAATTGGAATGACCCAATGTCTTGTATGTCGCGGACAACTCGGACCCGAGGTATTGTTCCACGGACGGTCACCGGGGCACCGGGGCTGATCCGATCCGGATGGAACTCGTGTGTAGTCTTCGTGTTCGGGACTGGGTATCTTGCAGCTCATCGTGTACTCTTGTAGCAAGCTATCCTTGTCCCCGGCTACGTCCATATTGGCTTTGCCAGCGACCGTGTTCATATAGATAAGTCATCCTCGCTTAGCGGCTATCCGCGTGCGAGTCACTGCATCGAATGAACAACTGAACACCTGAACGATCATGTTTAAACGACCCTCGTGTTTGCATATGTTTGCCTCCTGAATGTTTATACATGCCTCTGCTCGAATTAACAAGTTGCCTTAATGTTTGCCTTGGACAGGGAAGGAGATGGTAAGTTGGTAAGTCTCGTCGTGTTTTCTCTAACATCGCACGGCGTACTGCCCGACACGTTAGGCTATTCAATATCTGCATGAAACTGATCCTAAGGCAACTAGAAAGACAACTTAATAGTTGTGCACGGAACCTGTATTACGTGTTTGGATTTGTCGAGCGGGCGAGTAGCTTCCCCACCAGTGCATTCAATGTACTGATAATCCACCAGTTTGTGTGCAGGGTGCGGGAAAACCTCGTTCGGTGCGGACGCCTCCTTCGTGCGTGCTAAGGCCAGGAGTTTCCTCTGAAGCCTTGCAACGGTGCGTCCGGGACTGAAGCACATATACAAGGCATAATGTTGGAACATAGCCCGAACTCGCCTAAGCATCGCCTGTACAAATCATTCCACAGTTGTAGCCACTTGGCACGCTTTTACGGTTTCAGAGAGAGAGGCTTGAGCGACTTGTAATCTCGGCTATACGCCGCCTGTAACCCTTGTTCATATCAATAAAAGAGATTAATTTACTTCAACTTGTGTTTCAATGCTTCCGCTATATTGTCGACTCAGTGAACCTGTTATCGAATCGCTATGCGTTCTCAAACTCCGCTGCACTCGGACAATCTGTGCAACTCTGTGGCTTAGAACTCTTGCCGCCAGCCAATGAACCATGGCCTTGCACGGGCGTGGCTCACGCTCGTGCGGCATCACGCCCGGATGGGTTAAGCGATCGTTCCGCGGGAGCGCTGGCGAGGGTGATTCCCGCCTAGCGGGAACGGCCGATTGCCTGCGGGAGATCGGGGCATGACAACAAGGTAGCAGCAACCGTATCAACAACTATAGCAGCAGCGACAGCAGTACAAGGCAGTAACAGTCGCTAGCTGCTGCAGCAAGGTGGAGGAAAGAAGGTGGAGGTGGTCGTAGAGTAATGGTGGTCGTGGAGTGGTAGAGGTGGTCGTGGAGTGGTGGTGGCAGTCAGGACAGTTGGTGAGGGAGAAGAGGAAGGAAAGGTGATAATAGTGGTAGTGGTCTGAAGGTGGAGGTGATGGTGATGGTGATGGTGGTGGTCATGGTGGTTGCTTGGTGGCCGAAGGTGGTAAAGTGAACGAGGTGGTAGAGATGATCGTGAAGGTGATGGTGGTGGTCGTGGTGGCCGGAGGTGGTAGAGGTGATCGTGAAGGTGATGGTGGTGGTCGTGGTGGTTGCTTGGTGGCCGGAGGTGGCGAAGTAAAGGAGGTGATAGAGGTGATCGTGAAGGTGATGGTGGTGGTGATGGTTCGATTTTGGATGCGGAAGAGGGTGGCCGTATATTGAGGGAGAGATGGTGAGGGTGTTGTTTTAAATGAGGAGAGAGAGAGTGTTGCCTAGGGATTAGAGCCGGCTAGGTTCCCAAGGAGAGGGGGGGGTTTCATGAAGGAATATGTGGAGGTGATGTATTGGAATTTGAATGGAGGGTGGAGATTGATTGTAGGTTGCATAGTTTCATGCAAAGAGGAGAGAGATGCACATGTGACCGGTCAAGCATGCCAAAGTGGATTTCTTTCATTTGTTCCAACCAATAGGGGGTGGACACATGGCTAACTATTTGCACAAAGGTCTCCAATAGTTTAGGACTTGCACAAAGAGAAAAAAGTGGATTGGATGTGGAAAAATGCCATGTTTGGTATATTGTACCTCCAAAATAGATCAATAATGCTATTTGTACCTCCAAATTGTCCATCTAATCTATTCCTCTTTACGTGACAGCTGACGTGGTTGTTAATGTAGTAGCTGACAAAAAAAATTATAAAATTAAAATTAACATCAAAATTAATATTAACGTTAAAATTAACATTGATATTAACATTAATAGATATTAATATTAACATTAACATTAAAATTTTAGGATAATAAATTTTTTGGAATAAAATTTGTCATGTCAGCTGCTATGTTAGATGTCACATAATACTATTTAACATGCTACGTCAACTGCTACCTAAGGAGGAACAGATTGCAGAAGCAATTTGTTGGTGCAAATAGCATTACTCAACAAAATAGAACTTGCACGAAGGTCATAAAGATAACAGAATGCACACAAAACTAAAAACAGAATAGTCACCTGCAAAAGTGTGGAAGTTGAAGGTATGAAAGTGCAATCGAGCCCAATTCAATTTCGTATCAGGAAACTCTAAATAACCTCGTTTGTCATTTCCATTTGTTGACAGATGACATGACTACGAGTGAGGAAGCATCTCCTTCTTTCTTTTTCCCACAATTTGCATTATACATACAAATGAACCTCACTGTTTTTTTTTACAAAAGTAGGGGCTTCCATGTTAAAAACTACAAGAGCCTTATAAACAGTAAAGTCCCTGTATATACTTGCATTGATTGTTTATTAGCTTAGTGAGTAATTACAATATTGTTGCATTTCTGCCTTCACCCGCAACAAGTCAACATCCTCGCCTCAAGCCTCATCTGCGTGTTGACCATTGCAATGAAGGCCTCAACCCTTTGGTTCAATTCTTCGGCAGGCAGTAGCCCTCTCTCTTCCTCCTCCTCTACCAAAACCTCATTGTCTGACTTCATTCCTCCTTCTTCTTTCTCAACAGTACTTTCTCCCTCACTTTCTACTATTTCCTCTATCTTCTCCTCTCTCATTTCTTCTTCTTCTTCTTCTTCTTCTTCTTCAACCGAAGGGCCCTCTGCTACAGTTTCCTTCCCTAATTCTTCACCGGTAGACAGCCCTTTGAGCCTTTGGGCATGGCTGAGGTACTCTTCGTAGATATTGGGCTTCGAAGAAGAAGAAGAAGAGGCGGCGAGCCTCGACTCGCCGACGAGGAAGATGATGATGAGGTGGAAGACCACAAAGAGACACTTGGGCCCACAAACGGTGGCGACCACCTTGGGAAGAGAATCCAAGAAGAAGAGGCTCAGAGAGGAGCAGAGGGTGGGGAGCCATAGAGGGGTTGAGAGGAAGAAGCCGAGAGTAATTTGGGCTACTAGAGAGTAATGTGCCATGGTTGACAAGATGTCCTTGCTCTTATTATAGCTCTTCATGGCTTGAAGCTTTTCTACATTGATAGGGTCCATGGTTGTGAATGCATGCATGAATGATATGTGGAGGGGATTGAGGGGGTTGAGAATTGAGAATTGAGAATGGAGAGGAGGAGGAGAGGCTAACGGTTAATATATAGGGGAGGGAAAGGAGGTGGGCGCTGTTGGTGGGTTTCATAATGTGGTGCCTTTCCTCATATTATTATTTGCCTCTTACTTTGGAGCGTGGGCTTCTCTTTTTTGAAAGCCTTTGCTGAGGTGATTGGCCCTGGTCCCTCCACACTCACAACCTCCGTTCCTTTCCTTTCCTTTCCTTTCCTTTCCAACCTACTAACTTTGATGGTTTTGATTTTAGGGCCTTCTAATGGCAATTTACCGTGGTGAGGGAATGGATTGAGTGCGTGCAAAGGGCGTAGCCAGCTGGTCCTAAAGGGTCGTAGCTGCGCCCCTTGAATTCTTTTTTGTCTATATATATTTTTTCATATATATATATCATTGGTTTATATACCTATATGAATTAGGTATATCTGGACCAATAAAAATTAAGTATACTAGTACATATAACATAAGAGAATTCATTCATATTTGTCCACATGTACATGATTCATGTAGAAATATTAGTTAATATATATATATATATATATATATATATATATATATATGGAAAAAAAATGGATATGAGGCATAAGTTTATATTCCTACATGAGACAATGCACATTTGGACCAATAGGAATGGAGTGTACTAATGCACATGGGTGCACATGGGATGTACCATTCTTATTGGTCCACATATGCATGGCTCATATCCCATTTTTCATATATATATATATATATATATATATATATATATATATATATATATATATATATATTTCGAAGAAGGTAAATTTTATTCATGTCCCTTAGAGAGGTTACAAATTCAGCCCAAAGGCTTAGACAATCATTAGTAAGGTCCATCCCAGAATCTAGATTCTAGATTCAGAATTTATAAGCTAATTTGGTTGAATACTAAGACTCATCCCAATTTTTAATTTCTAGATTTTGGGGTTCAACCCACCCACAAGAGCTATAAGTTGGGCCTGAGAATTTTCATATTCAGAATGTAGTAAATCATTTTGTAGAATAGTAAGTTCCAATTTGGAGTTCCAAATTCTAGATTATAGATTTACTTTATTATTTTTCCACATTAATTATTTACCACACAATCATTGGGAACAAAGGTAATTTTATTATTTTCTACTATTTTGATAAAAATCCAACCCATTATACATTTACCTTCTTCTTCTTTTTAATTTTGGACCTCGAGGCAATTTTGAGCACTATCTACTAAGGATGCTTTTATAGCCAATTTCGACCCCAAGGCCTATATACAATTTCTAATCCGAATGCACCATCCTCGTCCGAAGTTCCATCCGGTCCAACCGCAACCGCAACGCACCAGCTCTATACTAGCACCGCACATGTACCAACATCGCAAATACGCACCACCCAGGTTGCATAACACTGTTTCCGCCACATACGAACCACATCTGTACTGCACCCACCACCACCCCACTTATTTTTTCTAAAGAAAATTAAATGGCGCCCTCGAGTGTATATATATATATATATATATATATAATCTTATGGAAAAAAAAAATCTTATGGAGCCATACCAAGGCTATATTCAAGTGTTGGAACTATAGATGTAGCTGAAACATAACAAGGTATAGTTGAACAGTACAAAATGGGACAAGTACCAGTACATTGAAGTATCGATGATTCATAATATAAGACAAATGTGGATACGCAATATAAGTTTACAATTCAATTGAAACAACTAAGAAAATAAAGACAAATAAGCAGCATACGCAATATGAATCTAATGCAACATTCAGCCCATCCAACTAAGAAAATAAGACCGCTGATGCTGCTACTACTACTGCCGCTTTGGCTACGATCCATTATTTATGCAATCGTCTTGAGACTAAGAGTGAGCTACTAAAGCATTTTTGTTTTAATTAAAAATCGAGGATTGTGAATCATCTCGTTGATCCAAGTGATCCCTATACGAATCTATTGCATCGAAAGATGCATACCATCATAACCTATGTGTGAAAATAGGCAAAACTCGAATTCGTCGACTGTGCACGATAAATTTGGTCCATATCCGTCAAATTTTACTGTATTTATAATTATTGTAACTATATTTTTTTTTTGTAATTTTTCTCCGTACGCTTTTTGGATCAGGAAGAGACTTGCGTCATTGGATGTGCAAAGTTAAAAAACGTAAGTTTCGTCCAATTCTAAAACCGTCAAACGAATCGACCATTACTTCCTACTTTTGAATAATTTTTTTTTATAAGTTGCGAGTGTCGTGTCCCCTAGATAAATATTCTGTTTACGTCACTAAGTTTATGATGATATTGTAAATTGATAATGGAGCCAAAATTTTGACAATATTAAATGCGTGGAAGTATTTAACTAATGAAATTTTTCAAAAAAAGGAAAAAAATTTCACATAATTGCTAAAAAGAAAAATTTACAATTATATATAAATATATTACTTTTATTAAAAAAAATCGATAAAAATATTACCAAATAGAGAAGAAAAATAAAAAGAAAAAAGAGAAAATTAATTTGGAGTGTACCATTATGTGCCAATATCATGTGATACTCAAAAATAATAACTTACATAATTTAAATATATGTTTAGAGTATTTCTACTGTGGATGCTCTATGTACAATAGATTTTACTAGCCACAGGTCAAAGTTGTTCACTGGTGGAAAGACAACGAAGTGACTTGCGGCTTCCTTGCTCATGCTTAGTTTTTGCCAAATAATGACCAAAAACATAACATAGATGGGGCTATTCAAGTCTGATCAACAACAAATAATTCCTAATTTTGCAAATACATACTCTTGAGGGCCTATTAATGCACACATGTTCTTAACAGTAATTTAATTGGAATCTTTCAAGTAATATTTTCATTCTATGCATGCATCAAAACTTCTTTGTAAGCAAGTGTTAGGTAAGAAAAATGGATTGTGTATATGGAATGAGACCATATTTTTCAATGCTTCCAATTTTATTTACTTCTCGTAGATGACACCTGCAAAGAAAAATTCTCACCTTTGGGCAAAGCAATTAACATGTTCCTTTATATAGGAAGAAAATAACGGAGGAAAGGAGTTAGTCATTCAGAGGGTAAACTCATGCTTTTTGCTAGAGTTGCCTAGCTTTACAGCATTGAATCAATAGATGACACGTGTACAATTTTAGTGTATTCAAATCACATCTTAAATGGCCAATAGTACTTGGTGTTATATATATATATATATATATATATATATATATATATATATATATATGTATGGTCGGTCCTGAGCTCGTGAGGATCAACTTTTAAAATGAGTTATCATACATAATATAAATAAAATAAAATAAAATAATATGTCTTTACCAAGATTTGAACTAGTAATATCATATTTGCAAGTCTGATGTAATAATCACTACACTATAATTGTTTTGTAAAAAGAAGGGCCCATGATAAATACTTGTTCTATTTTCGGTACAAAATTATTTATATATTTTAAACAATTTGTTTTCCCTCCTGGCCCATAGGGCCTTGGGCGGTCGTCATGTCCGTCCTATAAATATATATATATATATATGAAGGATCGGCATTCCCGCAAATAGTGCATCCATATCCATCCCCATGATAGCATCTGTTGGATGTTGTTTAAGTCATCTAATCTTAACCGTTGAGTTGAACCATTCAACTCAACGGTTAAGATCAGATGACTTAAACAACATCCAACGACTCATATTTCGGAAATGGACGGAGATACAAAGATAGCGGAAATGCCGATCCTTCCTCTCTCTCTCTCTCTCTCTCTCTCTCTCTCACACACACACACACACACACACACACACACATATATATATATATATATATATATATATATATATATATATATACCAGGGTCCTGTGGGAGTTCCGTTGCTCCCAACCGTTGGATCGCGAGAGCCCCACGCGGGCCCTCCGATCCGATGGTGCAGGGGGACGAGACTTCGACGGGGCTTCAGAAGCGGATCTTTTGATCCGCTCCCTATATATATATTGACGTCTAGCCTAGTGGTTAAGACTGATGCATATCATCCAGGAGGTTGCAGATTCGAGTCTCCTGTGTGGCATTTAATTCCTCTTTGGAGGAATTAAATGTTAAGTTGGTGATGGGTGCAGCGCATGTGCGGTGCAGGTGCGGGCTTACGGATCGAGATGTGTGGGACATTCGAGCCGGGATGTGGTGGACCTTCGAGCTGAATTTGTAGGCCTTCGGATTAGAATCATGTAACACAATTATCTCTTCTAAAATATATATATATATATATATATATATATATATATATATATATATATATATATATATATATATAGAGAGAGAGAGAGAGAGAGAGAGAGAGATTTTTAAGGCTCAACTTTCAAATAAAGTTGGCATCAGATCTGCTATGATATATTTAAAAAATATATAATATTAACTTTCAAGCTCTTTGGCAACAGTAGAAATCTTTTGTAACAGGACAGACTTTAGTAGTAAACGTGTACCAAATGGGCTTTAGGCTGAACAATACTCGTGGGAAGAAAAAAAAAACCATGACACCTGGGGGGGGGGGGGGGTGTTGAATTTTTTAACACTAAGGTTAGGTTATGTTGTTCATATGTGTAGTGTTTATGAGCTGCAAATTTAAACAACCATTTGTCAAATTTGAAAGAGTCCTACGTTTCCCTAAAGAAAAATGTGGGGAGAACAGATTCCCCACCCACAATCTTAAAACTTAGGGAGGAAGGAAACATGGGGTTATGAAGTGTCTAACAAAACAAAAAAAAATGAGTAGAATAGTCCAGAGGAATGTTGGTACAAACAAAGGAAAGGGGGGGTTCTAAAGCACTAGTACTCATGTCAATATCAGACAGCCCACATAGAATTTGCGTACCCTACAGAATTCAAATGTCTTAGCCCTTTAGCAGCATCATCCATATCAATTTCTAGATTTTAGATTCGGAATGTATGAGCAAATTTTATAGAACAGTAAGATTCAATTGAAATTCTATAATGGTCCCAATCTATCCACAAGAGCTATAATTTGAGTCTCATAATTTTTACATTCGGAATATAGGAACTCATTTTGTAGAATAGTAAGGTTCAATTTAGAGGTCCAATATTTTTTTTTTTACCACATTAATTTTTGACCACATAACATTTGCGACCAAAGATCATTTTATCATTTTTTTACTATTACAATACAGACTTAATCTATTTTAGATTTACTTTTTTGTTATAAATTTGGACCTCAAGATACGTTTTTTAGCTCCATTTACTAATGATGCTCTTACAAAGTTTTAAATGCACTCCACATGAGAGAGAGAGAGAGAGAGAGAGAGAGAGAGAGAGAGACCAGTCAATTGGGTCGGCCCAACATGAGTTTGGTCCCAAAAAATAGTCCATGTACCGTCTGGTTCGATTAATCGTGGATCCGAGCTCGCCTAGCCAAGTATATCGGAGTGTTGGGTCTTATATCTCAGTCTATAAGATAGACTTGAGGCACGGTCCGGTCCGGCCATGTTCGGCCCATGGCCCGATATACTGGTTCCATGTAATTTGTTGCATGTGATTTTTGTTAATAGGTTTCGTTGTCAATTTGTAGGCTACAAAATTTGGTTTGGTTAATATACTCTTTAATGAACCACGGGGAACTAATCTCACACTGATTCTCTACAAAAACTTCTTAGAAGTTAAAAACTTCGGATTTACATATTCGTTGAATGTTGAATGTCTTGATTGATGGTATGACATTTGGTTAAATTGACGATAAAAGAAATTCTATAAGAAGACATATACATATCTTTCTATTAATTTTGTATGAAAAGAGCTCCATGTAGATAACAAGAATTTGTTGTCTCTCTCTCTTTTTAAATTCGGTTGAATGCGCGATTTAGTACATGTTTATTAGTTGCGCACTTAATAAATCTATTTTTTTTATCAGTTAGTAAATATTTAGATGTATAAAAACAATATAGCAAAAAATGTCACTACATGAGATTTTTGAGACAAACCCAAATCTTAACTGGAACACGGTTTCTGTTCAGTCCACGGTCTAGACCCGATCCGACCCGACCTGAAGACCACTATGTCTTGGGCCACATGTCGCGTTGGGCTGACAATTTTCACCTTACGTCCGGTCCGGTCCGGTTCGGTCCGGTCCGATCCAACCAACTATAGTGCATGGGCCTGATAAGCACTGTCCAGACACGACCCAATCCACCCAAATTCTGTGGCAGGCAGGTCCAGCCTGGCCCACTTGACATGTCTACAGATATGTAGACTTAGTAGGTAGTAGTGAAAAGATAAGTATCACTTTGGAAAGATTATCTTGGAGTAAACTAAAGCATGTTGATTGTGGCAATCATAAGACCCTTTATACTTTCAGTTTGCTCAAAGTTGCACTATTAACCGAGTGGGTATCAGACGCTATTAACCCTTTATAATAACAGTTGGCATAAGATTCTGGTTGAATAGCAAAATATCGTTAGATCGAGTCAATGGATGTATTATTTTTTTTATTTATAAATGGTGTAAGTTGTAAGACAGTGGGATCAAAGATATACAACGTAGCGTGCACAAAACTTCGAACGTAACACCAAATATCTAAAAAAAAAAACGAGTGGTACTATAAATCCAACAAAAATGTTTCACTGGTTCACGGACAAAGTTTCTTTAAAGAAACCTTGATGTTAGTCTTATAGTTAACCAAATCTTTTATTGTGTTAAATGTCTTGGGAGAAATACCTCGCCAAATGTTCAAGAAAATACTTATACCTTAACGTCTGGAAAAAGGTTGGAAAGCCCAATAGTGAGAAAGTCATGTTTTCACAAGTATGTAGATATAGCATTGGGCCAAGGCCTAAGATTAGGATTAAGTTAGTATTGGGGAGTTAATCCCAAAGTAGGCCCACAAGAGCTAGCCTATATCTGATTACCACACGGTTACCAAATACATCTATATGATGTCTTTCTTATATCAAAGATAGAGGGGATTAAATATTTGGATTTTAAAATTCAAAGTAATGGATTTTGATAAATACTAAATTATGCAAAAATATTTTGCTTACTATAGCATATATATAAGTTCTATATATTTGTTCATGAATAATATATTGGGATTTCATGAATTTGGACTCTAGGATTATAGTCCCACGTCTCGTAGAACCCAAGTGTTTATTTCAATATAAGACTATGATTTGTATTGACATGTGCACATGGGGTGTGGTGTGGTAGTCCATGTGGTTAAGATGATGGAATATTTTTCTAGAGGTACACGGTCCGAATCCTCAGAGGAAACATTTATATTTTTTTTCACTCTCTTTGAGATTTTACATAGGAGCTAAGTCCCGTAAGGACTTAGCAATCCAGACCCCGCTCAGCTCGGACGAAGGGTGCAAAGTGGCGCTTTGATGACGCACTTTGCATAACGCTAAGATTCTTCACGTAGATTATGCACACGGAGTCTGCATCACGGATTCTGCGGCGTGGATTCTGCGCGCGGCTTCTGTGCGCGATTTTGCGCGGGTGGCCTATGTGCGGGGAATCTCTTCGGTTGCTCAGGAGTGTAACCACCTACTTAATGAGGGGGGATTACAACAGTAACCGTCCACATAATGGACAGTTAACTCCGAATTTAATGTCCATTAAGGTAGTGGGTTGCTATGGATATATACTTTGTGTTCTTCTCTTTTGAGATAAAGACAAGAAAAGATATATGATGTGAGAGAAGCCTTAATAGTAGAGAAGAAGCAATAAGGTGATGTCCGAGTAAGGAGTCTGACGTCCATATACAGAGTGGCAAAGTGAGCATTTTAGAAGTCCTTTTATCAGAACTTGCTGGTTCATGGGAGCAGATCGACGGAAAAAATGTCGAATATTACTTTGAGCAACGATGGTTTTGATCACCCCAGTGAGTTAACATTTTTAATAGTTCTCCTTCTTTGTTCTGTTTTGTTTGTTACAAGGATTGTAGTATCAAATGTGTACATTTTTCAAGTTTTTTACGATTCAAAAATTTAGGCTATAAGTCAGTTTGTAATTTTCTTTTCTTCCAAGTTGTTGTAATTTTTGATTTTTACGTTCATTGTAATTGCGAGAATAACAATTTCAAAGAAAGATCCGAGCAGCGATCTAGTACGAAGCTGGAAAATCGTTCCTCTCTCATCGACATAAGTTTCAACAAACTTGTCAAGTTCGATGGAGTACACTTCAACATTTGGAAGAGAAAGATCAGTCTCAATCTTCAACTTGTCAACGTTGAATATGTGTTGACTGATCCGGAGCCAAAATTCTCAAACTTGGAGATGTGCTTACAATTGCTAGCACGATTGACAAGTAATAAAAATGGAAGAAGGACAATAATATGTGCAAGTTATTGATTCTAAATGCTATGGATGACTCAATGGCAGAATAGTACAACAAGAAGGTTAACGCAAAAGATGTTGAGAAACACTACAAGACTGGAAAAAAGTCCAAGATTCATTTCGTCTACAAATTCTTCAAGATGCAATTTGAGGATGACAAGGTCATGTTGCCTCAAGTCAAAGAACTCTCAAGCTACAACAAAAGCTTGAGGAGGAAGGTAAGGATCAAGAAGACACGTTTATGGTAGGGGCTATCAACTCCAAGCTCTCTCCTGGATGGAACAAATTTACTACTGACATGTACCATAAAAAGATGGAGATCAAACTAGAAGATCTTTTGTACTGGATTTATGTTGAAGATGAAGCCATGAGTCAATTCAAAATGGACATTGTTGAAATAGTTTGCTAAGGCAAACATTGTGCAAGCTGGAGACACAAAGGGGAAGCAGATAACTTCTTACTATAAGAAGAAGAAGGACTTCAACCATATGAAGGTCAAGTCAGCTCCGTTCAAGCCTAAGTCTATCAACGATGGGGCATGCTACAACTGCGGCAAGAAATGCCACTACAAGAAGGACATCATGTCCAAGCTAAAGCCAAAATAGAAAAAGAAATGTGAGCTTAACTTGGTTACTATAATTTTGCATGTTGAGTCATCTGGCATAGACATGGACTGGTGGGTGGACACAACTGCATCTTGCCATATGTGTTTAAAGAAGGAATTATTTAGTAATTATGAATCAATGTTGAAAAGGTTTTGATGGAGAACAAATCCCAAGCTGAAGTTATGGGGATCACAATTGTGGTGCTGAAACTGACTTCAGGAAATACATTTACTCTAGAGAACCTTAAGCACGTACTAGTGATTGCTAAGAATCTGATCTCTACAAGTCTACTGTGCAACACAGGCTTAAGGATTGACATCAATCAGGCAGATGGTGATGTCCTACATAAGAGCATAATTTGAAAAGGCTTAATGTATAGAAGAAATATTCAAACTGTAAATTATAACTTTAGCTGAATGTATTAATGAAGTGTCTATATCTAGCTACTCTCTTAAGCTATTCATGACATGTACATTATAAAATAATTAACAAGATGTCTAGTTTAGGCCTTATCTCCAATCATAGGGGTAAGAAGATATAGAAATGTGAAGTCTGTGATCATACTAAAATCATAATAAAGCCGTTCAGACGGGTGAACCGAGGTAGATATCTTTAGAGTTAATACACTTATATATCAATGACTTCAAGCACTTCTCAACAAAGGCTGAGGTGGAGTATTTTATTACTTTCATCAACGAGATCTCGTACTACGCATTTCTCTATCTTTTCTAATCGAAGGATGATGTATTTAAGTTCAAGAAATTCAAGGCTGAAGATAAAAGTTAAACATGACAACAACTCAAGAGACTTAGAAATGTTCGAGACGGAGGATATCATTTCCTTAAATTCATATTATTTTGTAGAGAAGATAGAATTATTAATGAAATAACTACTTCATATTATCCTCAATCAAATAGAGTAGCAGAAATAAAGAATAGGACATTGACGAGGGTGATGAATTCTATGATGTTGATTGCTAGTCTTTCAAACTGCTTCTACGAACTGCTATATTTATTTTAAACAAAGTGTCATTTACCAAATCAGACAATACTCCTTATGAGCTCTGATTCAAAGTCAAATGCTACTTGAATGTTATTCGAGTGTAGGGTGTTTAACTTATGTGAAGCTTTCTGACATCAAGAATCAGAAGTTAGGAACAAGGATTATGAAGACAATATTATTGGGTTATACTGAGAAGAGTAACACTTGTAGGTTCCTTGATCTTGAAACAAATCAAATCATTGAATCTTGTGACGCTGGATTCTTCGAAAATAAGTTCGCTAGGCACAAGAATATTATTCTAGTGGATCTTCCGGAGAAAATTGTAAACACAGAAAAAGCTAACACTTCCAAATAAGCTATAGTCCAAAAAAAAATTGCACTTGAAGATGCAATAAATGAACTAGAATTTGCAGCGAGTGAGGAGGCCGAAGGACTTTGGAGAAGACTTTGTCACATATCATATGAAAGTAGATCTGCTTATCTATATTGAGGTGATGAAGACCAAAGAAGTTGCTTTCTGGAAGAAGGCAATCATTGACAAGACTGACTCCATCATATCCAATGATACATGGGTGTTAATCAATTTGCCTTAACGGGCAAAACCCATCAGATGTAAATGGATCTTCAAAAAGAAGGTATAGGTTGACAAAACTGTTGGTAAGTTCAAGATTAGGCTAGTAGCTAAGAAATTTTCTCAGAAGCAAGGGATTCCCTACTTCACCACTTATGATCCGGTTGTGTAGATGACAACTATCAGTATGTTGATCCCTTTGAGTGTTATTCACAAGTTAGGGATTCATCAGACAGATGTCAAAATAGTATTCTTGAATGGAGATATGATCAAAGAGATTTACATGTAGCAACCAGAAGATTTTTTCGTCCAGGGTCTTGAAGAAACAGTGTGCAAGTTGGTGAAATATCTGTATGGTCTCAAGCAAGCTTCCAAGATCTGGCATGAGGAGTTTGATAAGGTCATCAAATCAAATGACTATATGGTTAGTGAGACAGATAAGTGTGTCTACACTAAGTTCGCTGATAGCATAAGGGATCATTGTTTGTCTTTATGTGAACGGTATGCTAATCCTGGATAAGGATCTAGAATTGTCACAAAGATGAAAATATTTCTCTCATCCAATTTTAGTATAAAAGATATGGGAGATGATGATGTTATCCTTGGGATAAAGATCATCTAGATGGAATATGGACTTGCTCTGTCACAACATGATCATTATGTAGAAAAGATGCTCACACACTGTTGATATTAGAAACTTTCGGGAATCAATACTCCGTACAGATATGACAAGAAGTTGAAGCCAAATCTAGGAGAAAGCGCCAGACACTTGGAATATTCTAGTGTTATCGGAAGCTTGATGTATGCAACGAATGAAACAAGGCCTGATATTTCTTTTATCATAGGCATGCTGAGTCAATTCACAAGCAATCCAGGTATAGAATACTGGAAAGCTATGAAGAGAGTAATAATATATCTCGAAGGACCCAGAAGTATGCATTGTACTACGTTGGTTATTCGATAGTAGTGGAATGCTTCAGTGATGCAAGTTGGTGATCAGAAGAAAAGAGTGGAAGGTTCACAGGAGGATACATCTTCTTTATGGGTGTACTATTATTGACTATATATTGTTATTCGATATGGCTAGTCCCGCTTCTGCATTGCACGATTTGAGTATCCCTTGTTGTATAATGGGGTAATCTATTAACCAATATAGCAAGTTGCAGGCATGGAGTGGCCACTTATTGTTTAGGATGATAAACGGGAAAAGATTGATAATGTGGAAAATGAGGTCTTATACGAAAACCCGCCCTTCTTTTATGTTTACAAACAACAAGATTGTACAATTTGGTCCTACACGAGGATGTCTAAGTACAATTTATCTAATCTGGGTAAATATTGATATAGGTGTCTGATCTACAGTCGATCACTTTAGCCCTTGGACCACACGATGTTGAAGAAGTGCCGTGGAAGACAGAAAGCAGCTTCGAAGGTTGCTAAAGAGGGGGGGGATGCCCGATGTCGAAGTCGTCGATCCCTTCTCTTTGCCTGAGCTCTGGATTCTTCTCTCTCTCTCTCTCTCTCGACCTCTTTTCTCCAATTTTTTTGACCTTCAATTTGTCGACCTTTTCCTCTGTTGATAGAGGTCTCTATTTATAGAGTTTTAGTGACAGTGACCACTCAGTCGGTGTAGAAACCGAGTAGTGGAAAGTACAACACCCTTTTACATGACGGTTTAAAATAACCAATGCCTGCGTATAGATGACCTTTTGAGTGAGCTCCAACTAAGGGACAGAACGCGTATATCTGCTGCGAAGATCACGACGTAGAAGCCACGTAGGTAGTTATCCCTTATGTAGAAGAGGTTGGCGTAGAAGCCAATGTCTGTCACCATGTCATAGAAGCCAAAATAGGCATAGAAGCCGACTAGGCGTAGAAGCCAAGTGGTCATAGAGGCCGAGTGGTCATAGAGGCCGAGTGGGCATAGAAGCCGAGCAGGCGTAGAAGCCGAGATGATGTGGACGTTTTAGCTGGAATTACGGCTCTTGGAGATATAATCAAATCTCTTGCATTAAATGCAGAGATCTGCCCCCATCCTGCGCATTAAATGCAGAGGCTCGTCTTTAAGATTTGCCATCATTCTGCGCATTAAATGCAGATACGTGCCTCAAATTCTGTACGAAGAGTAACTGCTGATGTGGCGGTCTGTTTGCCTTCTACGGAGCGTAAGAAGCTCACGTCTGCCTGTATAAAACTGGGTGGCGTATTCCCTTATATGCGTAAGAGTAGTTTACGCAAAGGGAATGTCACTAAACGACGGTTCGGTGACCTTTAATCAAATCTCCAACATTAAATGTGGAGATCCGCCATTATCCCGTGCATTAAATGAGGAGGCGTGTTTTGAAGGCCTTCCACCCTTCTGTGCATGTCACGACCCGCACCCGAAAATTGGGCATGAGTCGTGGGTACGTCCAGCCTACGCCGCAGCATCGGCGGTAGAACGCTGTCTAGGTCAACTAACTAAATAATAATCTCACACAAAAATCGGGCATGACCTCTCCAAAAGGAGGGCAACCACACAAACAATATATATAATCTGCCAAGATCTCAACTCCAAACGGAGGAGCAATATCAAATGATAATCACAATATACTCAATCACGAATCTAAGCACGATAAGATAACACAGAGAGTCTAACAACTAAAAGTCTAACCACCTCCAACTACTACTACAACAACCACAACATCAATAATAATAATAATACAACAATACATCATCCAAAATAATATACAAACAAGGTCTCAATCCAAAACCGGAGACAAATCCGGTGCTAAAAGCTAATAAAAACAACAACAAGATCCTAGTGATCCCGGCTACCAACCCGGAAATCACCTCTAAACTAGAGGGTCCCTGTCTGCACCATCGACAGGCTCAGGTCCATAAAACGTCGGACACCAATCCTCCGGATACTCTGAAAAATATGTCCAGTCAGGACTGGAGCAAGTACATCTCTAACAGCAGTTCCATTTAAATGATAAAAACTATAAAACAGTTATAGCAAGTAGCAAGTAGGGTGAAGCAAGTATGAAACAAGAAATATAAATCACTGGTGCATAAAGGTAAAGATGCATGGGTATCAGAGCAAGATAGTAATAACTGCAATATACAGGAAATCTAAGCTAAGATCAAGTCCGTGCACATGAACGTGTAGTGAGTCCAGCATGAAAAACATGTAGTGAGTCAAGTCCAGAAACATGTAAGTGAGACAAGTCAAGAAATGCATGAGAGTCCAGACTATAAAGAATGAACTCGGTGTCTTTGAAATACTTGTTTCGACATGTAAACGGCTAGGGGTAAGTACGG
The DNA here is from genome assembly GCA_036927795.1 of Iris macrosiphon. NCBI lineage: Eukaryota > Viridiplantae > Streptophyta > Magnoliopsida > Asparagales > Iridaceae > Iris > Iris macrosiphon. The sequence goes on along the minus strand of JAYESA010000004.1, from coordinate 221,106,456 downwards.
CTCACCGCGCACTGGGTGCACGGCTGCTATCATTCCAGATTAGACCAGAGGGAGTGATTCCTGATGATGCCAGATAGGAATGTTTACATGTCTACTCGAGTATTTCCCCGCCCCGACTAATACAAGTGGATCCAAGACCCGACACGCAAATCAAGATGAGTCCAGCCTGTACATGAATGGTGCCTGTAGGTGATGCCAGTAGTGATTCCAGAATAGAGGCCAGAAACATGAAATGTACGTGTCGCAAGTAAATGAATCCAGAAATATCAATCAGTGTCCCGTGTGGTGCCAGAATAACCATATGATACTATACTAGAAGCTGAATCATAATAATCATCAGATAATGAAAACTATCAGAGAATGTACTCGCCTGACGTCCTGAGCAACTGGCGATCCGAACCGGTGTCGCAAGGACCTAATGCGAAAAGCAAGGTTAAACAGGGTTCTAATGAGTTAAACAGATATAAAATAACTAAAATAGGTTTCTAGGGTCGTTCTAGGTCAAACGGGTCAAACCGGTGAAATCTGGGTCAAAAAGTCAACTCTGGGTCCAAAAAGTCAACTCTAGGTCAAAACTAGGTCAAAAGTTGACTTTGGCGGTCAACCGAGTCAACTACGGTCAAGTCTGGGTCAAACTAGGGTGCTCCTGAAATTCTAGGTCAAACCGAGATCATTAAGCTAGAAAACTCACAAACTCGCCTTTTTGAGATACCGGGATACCCTCGGTATCCGATACCTCAACCTAGGCTACGCACCCCGCCTAAACCCGCTAAAACCTATGCTAGCACGCGTAAATATATACACATATACCTATAAAAATCACTCCAATACTATTCCTAGGCTATTGCTCAAAAACCCCGCTCGAAACCCAATACCTTGGTTACCTTAAGGTATTGAAATACCTTGGTATCTCAAGGTATTGAGATACCGCTCTCAAACCCTCTAACTAGCTACCTAGCTATTGATTACATACCTAGATATTAATCTAGGCTAGGTAATATAGATATCTACCATATTTATATATATCTAAGTAGGTATCTACCTATATACATATATATCCACACACATACCCATTAATACCCATTACCTTACTCATACACACATGTATATATATATTACCTTACCTTACCCAACTCATAAATATCTATGTATAACTATCTAGATATCTATAGATATGTATATAACTATATGTATATACATCTATATCCTAGATAGTTATAACTATCTATCTACCTATCTATTATCTAGAAACCTAACTATCTATGTATCTATTCAACTATTTACCTTGTTATCTATCTATCTAATTTAACTATCTAACTAGTTATATATCTATCTATTCTATTTATATAGAAACATCTATCTATCTATGAATCTAGCTAGCTATCTATCTAACAATCTATAATATCTATCAATCTTATTCACTATCTAATATCTATCTAGTTATTTATCTAACTATCTAGATATATATATACACCCTATCAATCTATCTCCCTACTACCTCACTGCTTGCTACTGCTACTGCTACTGCTCCTACATGTGCTGCTGCTCCTCTATGCTTGCTGATGCTGCTGCCCATGCTGCTGCCACTGCCTTTGCTGCTACTGCACCTGCTTTTGCTGCTGCTGATTCTGCATAGCTGCTGTTGCTGCGCTGCTGCATCTTCATACTGCTGCTGCTGCTGCTGCAGCACAGTGCAGCAAAGCTGCTGCTGCAGTCTGCTGGCTCCCCCCCCTATCTCACATACACACACACACACCCCTATATATATATACACATATATATATATATACATACATATATATATATACACACAACTCTATATATACATATATACACACTAACACACCTACTAACATATATATATACACACACATATTAACACATATTAACACATACACACTCATATACACAAACACATATCTATATATATATACAAACACACATATATCTATATACATATATACACTAATATCTATGTATATATATATACACCTATACACACTCACACACTAACATATATACTAATATCTATATATCCTCACTCACACACACTCACTCACACTAGCACACACCCTCACACACACACTCTCACACACACTAGCACACACATAAACACTCATACATATATATACAAATATATATACACACATATATAAACAAACACAACACAACGCACACCACGCCCACAACGCCCACCAACGCACGCCCAACGACCCCGACACGCCCAAACACCCAAAAATATATAAAATATAACTCGAAACCTCTAGCACACACTCCCCGATACTAACCCAACGCGCGCACAAAGCCGAAACGAGGAAACCAAGTCGAAATGGCCGTTCGGTCATTTCGACGAACACGTGGTGCGCGGCTCGGAAAACCTCCTGAAACGCACACCAAACGAACTCGGAATCGGCCCAAAATTTACCCACGCGCTCTACACGATGTCTAGATCCTAGAAAATGTGCTCCCGCGTCGATTCTAGGCCCGTGGCGGAAACGCACACGCACTTAGAATCGGCGACGACGAAAAGCCCCAATTTCGCCCGAAACGCCCGTTTCTCCGCGACGCGGCTTCCCGTGTCCAAACGGAGACACGCTCTCACCCTCACGACACCCGACAACGTCTACCTAGGTCCATCTAACCTAGGGCATCACCCAAAATTGGGCCAATCTCGGATTCCACCCGAAATTGACACAAAACCTAGTGTTAAAGTTTCTAAACTCACCCAAACTAGTTCCAACTTCCTCCCACGGGTAGCCTACGGGTCTAGGAAGGTTCTAAAATATTAATTACACTATAAAAGAGTAATTACAAGAGGAAATTTAGGGTTTACCTCTTGGGAGTTGGAATCCCAAGCCAAAATCTCCAAATCTCTCCAAATCCTCCAATCCAAGCTTCCAAGCCTCAAATCCAAGCTCCAACACCAAATCTAGGCTCTACCCACCTAGGTTAGGGAAAGATCTAGGGTTAGGGTTAATCATAAAGAAGAATAGAGGAAGAAAGAAGAGAAATGGAAGCTTACTTGAAAGTGGGAAGAAGAAAAGAAGAAGGAAGAGTGGAAAATGGAGAAGAAGAAGAAGAAGAATGAAGAATGAAGAAGAAGAGGAAGAGAGGGGGCTGCTGTGGCTGTTCTCACGGGTGGGGGAAGGGTTTGGGGCCGGCCATGGTAATAATAAAGGGGTTGCCAAGTTTCTAAATTCCCAAAATGCCCCTACTCACTTGGTTTTGGGTTCCGGGTTCCAAATGCACTCAAACTAGTTCCAAATCTCTCCAACTAACTTCCTAAAAATAAAATAAATATTCTAAGCCCTAAAATAATTCTCACAAGGGTGTGGGCTGGGTCGGACATGGGTCCACTAGGGTCTGACATGGGTCCAGGCTAGCCAAAATCCTAAAACAATCAATAAAAATATAATACAATCAATAATTAATTATAAATACAATTAATTAAAAATAATGCACAATTAACTAAATTAAAAATAAAAAAAAATACCCGGCTCTGGAAATGGGGTGGTGACAAGCCTATCCTCCTTAGAAAATTTCGTCCTCGAAATTTAAAGTCAATCACACTCCTCTAGGTCAAACCCCCAACAATCAAAGTCAAAAAAATTCTACCTATACAACATACAAGATCAGGGTCCTACTGGTCGTGTTATTACAGTCTCAATCGGGGTCACTACACTATCTACCACAGCACAAAAAAAGAGAGTCTAACAGGTACTAATGAAGCACACCACAGGAATGGAAAAGGACAGGAAGAAGAAACAAGAGACAGACCTGCTAACCCGTCATCCGTAGCATCGGCCTCCTCGACCGTCAACGCATAAGCCCTGCCCTGCTGGGGTGTATCCCTCTGCTGGTGCGGGGCCTGATGCTGTGCCACAGATGGCCTAGCTCCAACTCTCTGATCCTGTGCTCCACCCAATGGAGGTGTAGTGGGACAATCTCGCATATGGTGAGCAGCAGATCCACAGAACAAACACATCTTCAGCCTCCTCCTACAAATATCCCAAGTGTGTCCTGCCTTCCTGCAGTAGGCACAAGTGGGCGCTCTCTGATCCTGACCCTGCTGCGCTGCCTTCTGTACATAGGGACGCTTAGCTGGTCCCGCACTACCACTGGCACTGCCTGAATCATCCCTGCCTCTCTTGGACTTGAGCTCCAAGTCATCCTCTGCTCTCTGAGCATCTCCTACTATCTGCTCAAAAGTCGCCTCGCGGTCGCTCCTGGTCAAAGACTTGACCGCCATAACCAAGCCCTTGCGAAACTTCCTCGCCTTGGCTGCCTCACTCAAGCCATCTACAAATCTGCCCAGACGGCAGAACTCCGCTGCGTACTCGTCCACTGTCATGCTCCCTTGGACGAGTGCCTCAAACTGGCTCTCCAAAGCACTGAGCGCCACATCTGGGAAAAACTTCTCCTTAAAAAGCCTCTTGAAGGCCTCCCAAGTAAGCCCTGGCGCTGCAATCCTCGTATCTGTGCGATACCACGTCAAGGCGAGGTCGAACATCTGACTGCCCGCTGCCTCTATCTGCATGCTGTCTGGAATCTGCGCCAGCCTGAAGATCCCCTCAATCTGCTCTATCCAGTCATCCGCGTACAGGATCCCTTCTGTACCACGGAACTCCTTGGGCCGCATCCTCTGAAAGTCAATGATACTACCCGGCCTCGGAAGCTGAATCTGATCTGCCTGTGGCTGATTCTGTGCCACCCTATCCACTGCCGTCATGGCCACCTGGTGGGCGTTCTCAATGCCCAGCCTCATCACATCCACCTGACGGTGCTGCGCATCCATCATCTCCCTGAAGAACGCAAACAACTGCGCGGCATCTACTGGAGCAGGAAGTGGTGGAGGAACCACCGGAACGACTGGGGTAGTCCTCGGATCGACAGGTGAAGGAGGATCCCCGAGAGAAGCAGATGCTCCCTCAACTGCAGGAGTGGTGAGTGGAGCGGTAGCAGCTGCCTGAATACGAGCTGGACGAGAGGTAGCAGACCTCTCCGAGGCAACTGCTGGAACGGTACGATGGGATCGTGTCTTCGGAGGCATCCTGAACACAGATCAAAAGAAGTCAATACGGCGCAAGATACGATATTATCAAAGAAGGACAGTAATATTTCAAAAGAAGCAATTTCAGAATAATTAGATTGGAATTGTTCCTAGTCGTGATTGAGTACACACTCATCCTAGATCCTAGATCCTATAGCAGGCTCGCAGCAGTACAACTAAGTTGTTGTACCACCACGACATCGCACTAATTGCGAATCGAGACCTGCATGGGGCCGCCACCAAAAACGTGTCACGACCCGCACCCGAAAATCGGGCATGAGTCGTGGGTACGTCCAGCCTACGCCGCAGCATCGGCGGTAGAACGCTGTCTAGGTCAACTAACTAAATAATAATCTCACACAAAAATCGGGCATGACCTCTCCAAAAGGAGGGCAACCACACAAACAATATATATAATCTGCCAAGATCTCAACTCCAAACGGAGGAGCAATATCAAATGATAATCACAATATACTCAATCACGAATCTAAGCACGATAAGATAACACAGAGAGTCTAACAACTAAAAGTCTAACCACCTCCAACTACTACTACAACAACCACAACATCAATAATAATAATAATACAACAATACATCATCCAAAATAATATACAAACAAGGTCTCAATCCAAAACCGGAGACAAATCCGGTGCTAAAAGCTAATAAAAACAACAACAAGATCCTAGTGATCCCGGCTACCAACCCGGAAATCACCTCTAAACTAGAGGGTCCCTGTCTGCACCATCGACAGGCTCAGGTCCATAAAACGTCGGACACCAATCCTCCGGATACTCTGAAAAATATGTCCAGTCAGGACTGGAGCAAGTACATCTCTAACAGCAGTTCCATTTAAATGATAAAAACTATAAAACAGTTATAGCAAGTAGCAAGTAGGGTAAAGCAAGTATGAAACAAGAAATATAAATCACTGGTGCATAAAGGTAAAGATGCATGGGTATCAGAGCAAGATAGTAATAACTGCAATATACAGGAAATCTAAGCTAAGATCAAGTCCGTGCACATGAACGTGTAGTGAGTCCAGCATGAAAAACATGTAGTGAGTCAAGTCCAGAAACATGTAAGTGAGACAAGTCAAGAAATGCATGAGAGTCCAGACTATAAAGAATGAACTCGGTGTCTTTGAAATACTTGTTTCGACATGTAAACGGCTAGGGGTAAGTACGGCTCACCGCGCACTGGGTGCACGGCTGCTATCATTCCAGATTAGACCAGAGGGAGTGATTCCTGATGATGCCAGATAGGAATGTTTACATGTCTACTCGAGTATTTCCCCGCCCCGACTAATACAAGTGGATCCAAGACCCGACACGCAAATCAAGATGAGTCCAGCCTGTACATGAATGGTGCCTGTAGGTGATGCCAGTAGTGATTCCAGAATAGAGGCCAGAAACATGAAATGTACGTGTCGCAAGTAAATGAATCCAGAAATATCAATCAGTGTCCCGTGTGGTGCCAGAATAACCATATGATACTATACTAGAAGCTGAATCATAATAATCATCAGATAATGAAAACTATCAGAGAATGTACTCGCCTGACGTCCTGAGCAACTGGCGATCCGAACCGGTGTCGCAAGGACCTAATGCGAAAAGCAAGGTTAAACAGGGTTCTAATGAGTTAAACAGATATAAAATAACTAAAATAGGTTTCTAGGGTCGTTCTAGGTCAAACGGGTCAAACCGGTGAAATCTGGGTCAAAAAGTCAACTCTGGGTCCAAAAAGTCAACTCTAGGTCAAAACTAGGTCAAAAGTTGACTTTGGCGGTCAACCGAGTCAACTACGGTCAAGTCTGGGTCAAACTAGGGTGCTCCTGAAATTCTAGGTCAAACCGAGATCATTAAGCTAGAAAACTCACAAACTCGCCTCTTTGAGATACCGGGATACCCTCGGTATCCGATACCTCAACCTAGGCTACGCACCCCGCCTAAACCCGCTAAAACCTATGCTAGCACGCGTAAATATATACACATATACCTATAAAAATCACTCCAATACTATTCCTAGGCTATTGCTCAAAAACCCCGCTCGAAACCCAATACCTTGGTTACCTTAAGGTATTGAAATACCTTGGTATCTCAAGGTATTGAGATACCGCTCTCAAACCCTCTAACTAGCTACCTAGCTATTGATTACATACCTAGATATTAATCTAGGCTAGGTAATATAGATATCTACCATATTTATATATATCTAAGTAGGTATCTACCTATATACATATATATCCACACACATACCCATTAATACCCATTACCTTACTCATACACACATGTATATATATATTACCTTACCTTACCCAACTCATAAATATCTATGTATAACTATCTAGATATCTATAGATATGTATATAACTATATGTATATACATCTATATCCTAGATAGTTATAACTATCTATCTACCTATCTATTATCTAGAAACCTAACTATCTATGTATCTATTCAACTATTTACCTTGTTATCTATCTATCTAATTTAACTATCTAACTAGTTATATATCTATCTATTCTATTTATATAGAAACATCTATCTATCTATGAATCTAGCTAGCTATCTATCTAACAATCTATAATATCTATCAATCTTATTCACTATCTAATATCTATCTAGTTATTTATCTAACTATCTAGATATATATATACACCCTATCAATCTATCTCCCTACTACCTCACTGCTTGCTACTGCTACTGCTACTGCTCCTACATGTGCTGCTGCTCCTCTATGCTTGCTGATGCTGCTGCCCATGCTGCTGCCACTGCCTTTGCTGCTACTGCACCTGCTTTTGCTGCTGCTGATTCTGCATAGCTGCTGTTGCTGCGCTGCTGCATCTTCATACTGCTGCTGCTGCTGCAGCACAGTGCAGCAAAGCTGCTGCTGCAGTCTGCTGGCTCCCCCCCCTATCTCACATACACACACACACACCCCTATATATATATACACATATATATATATATATACATACATATATATATATACACACAACTCTATATATACATATATACACACTAACACACCTACTAACATATATATATACACACACATATTAACACATATTAACACATACACACTCATATACACAAACACATATCTATATATATATACAAACACACATATATCTATATACATATATACACTAATATCTATGTATATATATATACACCTATACACACTCACACACTAACATATATACTAATATCTATATATCCTCACTCACACACACTCACTCACACTAGCACACACCCTCACACACACACTCTCACACACACTAGCACACACATAAACACTCATACATATATATACAAATATATATACACACATATATAAACAAACACAACACAACGCACACCACGCCCACAACGCCCACCAACGCACGCCCAACGACCCCGACACGCCCAAACACCCAAAAATATATAAAATATAACTCGAAACCTCTAGCACACACTCCCCGATACTAACCCAACGCGCGCACAAAGCCGAAACGAGGAAACCAAGTCGAAATGGCCGTTCGGTCATTTCGACGAACACGTGGTGCGCGGCTCGGAAAACCTCCTGAAACGCACACCAAACGAACTCGGAATCGGCCCAAAATTTACCCACGCGCTCTACACGATGTCTAGATCCTAGAAAATGTGCTCCCGCGTCGATTCTAGGCCCGTGGCGGAAACGCACACGCACTTAGAATCGGCGACGACGAAAAGCCCCAATTTCGCCCGAAACGCCCGTTTCTCCGCGACGCGGCTTCCCGTGTCCAAACGGAGACACGCTCTCACCCTCACGACACCCGACAACGTCTACCTAGGTCCATCTAACCTAGGGCATCACCCAAAATTGGGCCAATCTCGGATTCCACCCGAAATTGACACAAAACCTAGTGTTAAAGTTTCTAAACTCACCCAAACTAGTTCCAACTTCCTCCCACGGGTAGCCTACGGGTCTAGGAAGGTTCTAAAATATTAATTACACTATAAAAGAGTAATTACAAGAGGAAATTTAGGGTTTACCTCTTGGGAGTTGGAATCCCAAGCCAAAATCTCCAAATCTCTCCAAATCCTCCAATCCAAGCTTCCAAGCCTCAAATCCAAGCTCCAACACCAAATCTAGGCTCTACCCACCTAGGTTAGGGAAAGATCTAGGGTTAGGGTTAATCATAAAGAAGAATAGAGGAAGAAAGAAGAGAAATGGAAGCTTACTTGAAAGTGGGAAGAAGAAAAGAAGAAGGAAGAGTGGAAAATGGAGAAGAAGAAGAAGAAGAATGAAGAATGAAGAAGAAGAGGAAGAGAGGGGGCTGCTGTGGCTGTTCTCACGGGTGGGGGAAGGGTTTGGGGCCGGCCATGGTAATAATAAAGGGGTTGCCAAGTTTCTAAATTCCCAAAATGCCCCTACTCACTTGGTTTTGGGTTCCGGGTTCCAAATGCACTCAAACTAGTTCCAAATCTCTCCAACTAACTTCCTAAAAATAAAATAAATATTCTAAGCCCTAAAATAATTCTCACAAGGGTGTGGGCTGGGTCGGACATGGGTCCACTAGGGTCTGACATGGGTCCAGGCTAGCCAAAATCCTAAAACAATCAATAAAAATATAATACAATCAATAATTAATTATAAATACAATTAATTAAAAATAATGCACAATTAACTAAATTAAAAATAAAAAAAAATACCCGGCTCTGGAAATGGGGTGGTGACAGTGCATCAGGTGCAGAGATGTGCCTTGGACATCTGTCAGTATTCGGCGCTTTAAATGCAGAGACGTGCCTCGAGAAACTGTCACCGCTCTGCACATTAAATGTAGAGACGTGCCCGAGCCCTGTACGAAGTACAATTTTTGACGTGGTAGCTGTTTGTCTTCCGCGGAGCATAAACAGCTCACATCTGCCTGTGTAAAATTAGGCAGCGTATTCTTTCGTGTGTGTAAAAGCGGTTTACACAAAGGAAATGGCAGTAAATGACAGCCTGGGTTGCAGTGCCGCGCCATCATTATACCCGTCGCCTGGGGTGTCGTTCAGTACTCTCTGTCAGGAGTCCAGACGTCAGGTTCATTGTATGATCTGACAGGTTCATTTTGAAGAATATGAAGCGTTCTTCGTATACTTCAATGCTGCATTGAAAGCGGATGAGTTTTACGCCATAAAGGCGATGAAGCACCCTGTTTACGCTGAAGCAGCCTGGATATACTACATTACGCGGATGGTCCTTGAGCCTATATTTTTACGTTGTGCTCAGCGGAAAAGCTCTATTGCACGTCTGATGGCTCTGAGGTCCTCTGTTTATGCTGCCCTGCATCTAGATGCTGCGTATAGCTATCCAGCGTATTTTTCATGCTTCTACAAGACCCCCTTCAAAGCTTTTAAATTCCTCGTAATTTGAAACGCTTTGAATGAAGCATGAACCGTTCCTCGTAACTCAAAACGCTCTGAATGGAGCCTGAAACGGTCAAGCTCGATACGTTCTTTCATGGCTGACTTTATGGCAGAGTTATTGGGGATCGGTGAGATTTCTTTCGCCTATAAAAAGGCTGAGGAGTTTTCCTGTTCTTCCCACACTTCCTTCACCACACAGAGATGATAGCCGGAGTTCGCCGGGTCGATCTGAGAAAGAAGGAGATCATGCTCTTCCAGCATATACGGAGCCGAAAAAGACGGCGTCTTCGAGCAAATATCCTCTGCAACGATGGATCATTGAAGGATATCATAGCCTCCTTTGCTCGGGATAATCAGCAACTTTGTATGGTGGTTCTTCGGGAGAGAAGAAGGGTCGCATTTCGCCATGCCGCTTGCAAGCGGTACCTTCTCCCGTTACCTCCGTGGACGAGGGCAGATAAACTGTAACTGCCGTCCTGGAGTGGCGTTGGTTGTAGGGAAGCAGATTTACCCTGCTTTCCTTCTGTTGGAGGATGGGTCTATGCCCAGTTTTGTATCCTTCCGCCGTTGACCCATATGTCAGTCAGTTTGCGGTTACTGACTGACTGCCGGAGAAGATGGATGAAGGATGCCGCCCATGCGAGAACATGACCGAAACAGATTCTGGGCGCGATCTTTAAATGAAAATAATAAAGCCTTTGTAGACGGGATTTCCCTCATATGTAACCACAAAAATGGAGAAAAACCCTTGTAGACTGGATTTCCCTCATATGTAATCGTGATTTTAATAAGATCATTTTCTTCTTCATATGATCATCTTGCCATACTTTGCTGTGAAGTCTGAATATGTGTAGCTTCGACACGTCTAATTCTTTACGCCGACTCTATGTAGAAAGAGTGCTAGGTCCTGTCTTGTCTTTTACGCATAACTAAGGATGCGCAGAAAGCCGCTTTAGCAGTCGAGTGTTCGAACTATCTTGTTGTTAGGAACTGCGTAGAATTCTGAACTGTTTTTACTTCTGATAAACAGAATTTTTGTTCAGACCGTCGTCTTCAAGAGTGATTTCTCGAAAATCCCTTGGAACAGGGCGAGGAATGGCTGTCAAGAACTGAGTTGCCATCTTGAATCTGCAGACGAAATATTCAGACTAGATTCTGGATGAACTTCGAATCGACCCATGAAGAAGAGTAATTTTCAATGTTGAACTCTGTATGCTTCGGGTAATTGGGGCATCTTGAGGTCAAGAAGGAGTATCTTCTGTGTGAACTCCTGTAATTGACCGCCTTGAGAATCGTTCAGATGTACTGTACTGGCCTGCGCATTTTTCAGATACGCAGAAAGTCGTGGAGCGTGAAATCATAAGTTCGTAGCCTTCGAGCGTAAACTAAACGCCACCGAGCGTGAAATCATAGACTTGTAGTTCCTGAGCGTGAAGTCGTAGGTTTGTAGCCTCTCGAGCATAAAAGCTACCGAGCACAAAGGCATCCGGGCGTAAAACCATAGACTTGTAGCAATTGAACGTAAAACCGTAGATTTGTAGCTGTCGAGCGTAGAAAGCTCCTTGGTGCAGAACTGTAGATTTGTAGCTTCTGAAAAGAAAATCTTTCGAGCGTGAAGTCGTGGATCTGTTGCCTCTGAGCGTAAAAAGCCACCGAGCGTGAGATCGTAGATTCGTAGCTGCTGAGCGTGAAGTCGTAGGTTTGTAGCCTCTCGAGCATAAAAGCTACCGAGCACAAAGGCATCCGGGCATAAAACCATAGACTTATAGCCTATGAGCGTAAAATCGTAGATCTGTACCTGTCGAGCGTAGAAAGCTCCTTAGCGTAAGAACCGCGAATCTTCCTTGCACGAAAATTTTTCGAATTCGCTGACTGTCCGCCTTCTCTGAGTAAATAGGATGACGTAGTACCCAATCATAACCAGATATTAATTAGGAGATTTGGTTCAGGATACGAGGAGTCCATCCGAACTCTATATATACCCCAAGTTTCTGAGAGAGAAACTTTTCATCCGTCTTCTGCGAAAGAAAGCCTTCGACTGTTCGAGTTCTCCTTCGTTTCTTCTCCGAGATTTCAAATTTTCTAGTAATGGCCTCGAAACAATCCTCCTCCAATAAGGGAAAGAAGGATGATTCTTCTTCTCGTTCTTCTGCTCAAGAGAGAGCATCTTCGGTCGGGCAAGGCGAACTTCATTCTGAGCGAAGTATCCCGCCGACGAGCAGTGCGCCCGGCCTTAAAGGTAGAGCTTTTGGGACGAAGAAGAACGACTAAAAATCCTTCGCACACGTTGTACGTGACCGCGCTAGGTCGTCTTCTGTGCTGATAGCCTCTTTGAGGAAGATGATGCACAGAGACGTTTCATATTTTATGCCCATATTTCTAATGTGTCAGCGTAAGAACTCCATATTTTCTCAGTCTAACGTAAAAGCTTTGACTGTCGAAAGTTGGCATATAAAATTTGAGTGTTACGCTTCTGGATGAAGATTCTGGCATAATACCTCAACTTTATCAGTCTGGCGTAAAGCATAGACCGTGTACTGCCAGCCTTGGACTTTTACGCTCTAGGAAATGAATTCCAGCGTAATGGTCAAGTTTTTTCGGTCTTGGCGTAGAGCACAGACTATTGATTTTTTGCGTAGGCTGCGAGATCTGTATTGTCTAGTTATAGGAACTGACGTATTTTTCTTGTACTCTTACAGTTAACTTGCATGTGTCTCCTGTAAAACCCCCTTCCTAGAAAATCGTAAATACCTTTTTATTTATTAACTATTAATTAAATTGTAGTAATTAGAGCTAAATAGGTGAAATAGATTTTTAATAATTTTTATGTTAGGTGTTCGGGCACTTAGATGACTTATGGGACCATCAGGAATTTTTCGAAATTTATTCCATGTAGGAGACCCCTTGAGCAGTTGCTAGCCTAACGATGTGCAATACCCTATTATATAAATTTTCTTATGTGTGAATATATATATATATATATATATATATATATATATATATATATATATATATATATATATATATACAAATATATATGTATATATATTTTATTCAAAGAAAGAAAGAAAAAGAAAAGAATTAAATAAGTATTTAATAAGAATTTACTATAGAATAATAAGTATAATAATAGTATTATTAATAATATTAATAATACTCATGTATGTCCAGCCACTTTAGCATTTTGCTAAAGCTCTTCACACGGAATTACCACAGCAACTTCATGCATAGACCCACTATCCCTATTCAGCGACCCTTTACTAAACCCGCGAGCCATATATCTCTCTCTCTCTTTCTCTTAATATATATAACACATATATATATATATATGATTAGCTCTCCAAAACCCTAACCTAAAACTCCAGACTTCCCCTTCCCATCTAGAGCCGTCACCGCAGCCAGAGAAGCCTCCCCAAGCCATCCAACCATCCCGTCGACGCCGACATCGCGAACTGCAGTCTCCCACTCGAGGCACCTTCGCTCCGGCGTAATTTTCCGTTGACTCGCTCGACCAAACGCAGATCCGTTTTCATAGGTATGATCTTCCCTTAACCCTCTCAAATATTTGTTTTATAGTCAACCTCGGAAAACGTGTGCCCTTAGGTGAAAAACAGCACCCAAGTCAGCGCGAGCAGACAGAATTCTGCAATCGCAGAAACTTGCAATGACCACCCGTATTGTCGAGTTCGTATCTCCCACCACAGAGATCCGAATTCGACGATTCTTTTTGATACCTGTAGATTACATGACCTAGTTTATTTTCTGTATTATAACTTTGTGCTATTAGTTGCTGTGGACAAAATTGTAGTCGTCACAAAACTGTGCGCACCCACTTTTTCCGGTTTTCTAAAAGTGGGAGTTCGGAGCACGCCCCGCCAAACTGGACCGCCCCGCCATGTGCCAAGTGTACCGAATGGTGCACACAGTATAATCGGACACGTGAAAATTCGTGGGGACTGATTTGGACGCGTGTGCGCGCCGGAATCAGGCCGTATCTGCGAACACAATCCGTGTCGCCACTTTTGTGGAACTCGCGAGTATTTTGTGCACGCTTGTCATATTGCGACGAAACTTGCGCCACTGGACTCGTGGTAACACGCTGGTCCTGTGACCCAATTTTACGCATTTCTGAGACGGTTGACCAGATCGCTAATTGGCGGGCCCCACAGTTGACTTTTTGGACCAAATTATGTTCGGCTCATCGGAATCTAAATTTGGACATACCGTTGGGATGGTATTGACATTTAGAGTTGTTTGACCCATAGTTTGTCCCAATTAGAGACTGTTACCCTCGGCACGCTTTTCGGTGCGAAGTGGGCCACACGTGGACCCCACTTTGGCCCAAAAATAACCTTTTTGCCCCTGTGTCCAAATTGGACGTAAGGACAGGCATTTCCAGCTATTTGACATCTTCTGAGACTGTTGGTGATATTTATTACAGCTTTCGGAGTAGTACCTACCGGATCCACAGATACCAGGACGACAGTTGATATTCAAACATCAGGCAAGTGTACCTTGCCAAACTCTACAGTATTGTTATATATATTCCTTGCTTTATCATAGTGCTGTGCATGCTCAACCTAGGACCGTGTGACGTACTTAGCGTCCGATTATCAGTCGGGTGCCGACACTGTGCGCAGTGTTGGGTACGGTCATCTAGAGATGGACATTCGTGAGACAGGATTTTCTCGAGATATTCGTGGTGATTCTGTATAGGATACAGGACATGGACATTATACTCTTAGATACTTATGACTTGTTGCATTAGCTATGATCCCGCTTGACATGGACATGAGACGTTATGGTCATGATATGCGTGATTACATTGGGTGGGGAGAGACACACAGGCCACAGGTTAATTTTATATATTATGACAGCGTCTCAGTCTTTCTCTGAGCTAGACGACTGCTGGCGTCTCAGTCTCACGCTGAGCTAGACGACCACATGATATCACTGCTACCGGCTCCCCGACACAGAGCTTGTAGTGGCTTCAGCCTGAGTTCTAGTGCTGCTCTCATATTGCATATCACTTAGATGGTTACATATTTACCCTATTGCTTTATCTATTTCATTATCTGCTGCACTGCATTTATTTTGGCATGAGCTTTCTTGTACCTTGCTATGTCCCCTGAGGACCTGGATCCGGATTATGTCCCCAGATATTGTAGACGAGATCTACCCAGAGTTGTACAGTACAGGAGCATTAGCAGAAGCAGGTGCCTACATTGGAGCAGTGCCAGGACCAGAGGGCGGGATCGTACCAGAGGACTTCTCCTGGGTATTGGTTTGAGATACTCATTTACTTCTGTTCCTATTTACTTTACTTCCAGTCTATTGCATTATTGTATTAGACTTGTTCTCGGATTGTTCTCCGAGACTCTTTATTGAGATATGCTAGATTATATTTACTTGCATTATTCTGGCATTTGATCTGTGATTATCTGTTGTGGATGAGATTAGTATAGACTGAGACATGTATTATTGGACCTGCTTATTGTTATATTACAGCTTAAGTATGCCCTGATGGATCCATTAAATTGGGTTGTCCATCGGTGCGTACTGCTGGCCATTATCACGCGTCTGGTCCCTCGGTATTTTGGGACTGGGGCGTGACATCTCCGCTAGCCGATGTGATGGGTTCGACCGCCGGGATGCTGCACTCCAACTATCTGGAGGATCTGTCACACGTGATATTTCCTATCTCCGGGCTGCAGTATCCTGAAGGAAGGGAGATTCTGATATCGGCTCAGGGCGAGCGAATGCTGCTGAGCATGATTAACGGGGAGCCCCTGACGTACATAGAAGGGGACCAATACATAAAGCCGACTTTCCTCTTCGGGGACATGATCGACAAGCAGTCCCATACGAAGCCCAAGAAAGAACTCTGGGTTTTCCCTGCCGGGGGCTTGGTTTTGTATCTGCCCAAGATGCCGAGAGACTATCCCATCTCGGCTTTCTTCCATGTCACACATCCCAGGAGGATGTCGTGGACGCTGACTCCTGATCTTCACAGCAGGCCGGGGAAGATCTTTCATCTGAAAGGAGCTGACCAGGGGTCGTTTGTCAGCCGCCCTTCCGGTAATGTGACGGTGTTCAGGGGACTGTACCCAGGCAGTATCCCGAGTGAAGACAGCTTAGTGATCCAGCCGATCCAGTTATCGACCTTTTGCAATGATTTTATGGGGCACGGGGGAGTATACCCTAAGGTGAACCCTCGGTGCGGTGGGTGGATCGCCCCTACAAACCTTCGATGAGCTCGCTTAGTTGATTGGGCCCTGAAGCATTTTTAGACCGAGTCGGAGAATATTGGTCTGTTTGCAGCTATGAGTGCTACCAGTGTTGGGTTACCTCCTAACCCCAACCTGTTTCTGGCGCTCACCGGGACTTTCGCCACTCCACTGGGGGAGTTGGGATTGGCCCTTCATGAGATGGCAGAGATCTCGAGACTGCCGATGGGGGATACTCCGTATGAAGAGTATATTCCTACGAACCGGGAGCTGGAGGATTCAGATCCTCGGGTAGTGGAAGTGTATCAGGAGCTGATGTGCCACTACCTCGCTTGCACCACTTTTTATGGTAAGCCCTCAGATTTGGCTCACATCAATAAATGGACGTCCTACCTCTTCTTTCACCGGTCCCGGAATGCTAAGCCGGAGAAGGTATTGGAGGGTAAGGATCTGCCTGTGAATCCTCTGAGCGCGCTTAACCCTCAGGTAGTCGACGATCTCATGGTAGACGTTGGGGCTCCGGACTTGATCTTCGACGAAGGGATATGACAGTATCCTGTAGGCATTAAAGCCTATAGTTATTTGAGGCGCTGCCGCAAGCCTCTGTCTAGGGAAGCTCAACTGGCTGGCTTTCTCTCTATATGGCTGTGCCGAGTGGTGGTACCTGGCGTCGCATCTGCGGATCGCATTCACCGCAACACGCTATGGCCTGCAGTGCGTCTGGTGTTTGGGGCAAGACTGGGCTTGCTCCCTGCCATGGTGTGCCGCATTCAAGCTGGCCTGAGGGCCATGACTGACGGGCTGCTCGCCGATGAGACTCGGCGTGATAGCTTTCCCAGGATAGAATTACCATACCTGTATCTGATGGGATGGTTAATTCTTTATAACCCCAGGGTTATGTCTCCCGGCTCCGGCAGTAGTTCGGGGGCTAGTTTCTTGCTGAACTACCAAAAATCTTCCTGGAATGTGGCCACGGTTCTAGACTGTCGGCGGGTGCTGGACTTCAGTCACAGCTGAAAGCTCTTCTACACTGTCCCCTCTGTATATCGCAATCAATCGGGGATTAAGCTTGAGGATTCAGGCAGGGAGAAGACCAATCTTTCTCCTGAAGCTTTTAATTGGTTGGTTTGCATTAAACCTTCCCATTTACTGTACAGGAGTGAAGATTATTGCTTCTTGGAGCCCTACCTGCCTAGTCGGTTCGCCAGGCAGTTTGGGTACGATCAGTTGCACGTGGGCAACGCCGTCACCAGCTTCCGGTCCAGGGGTGGACTCATTGATGGAGCGAGAGGATGGCGATATTTCCTCATGGGCTGCACTGGAGCAATTTTTACCGTGCCGGTCATTACACTCTCCACGGAGCTGCGCATCCTGCACTCGTATCCCCAGTTCTATGTGGCAACGAACACCTTCCATCGTGATTTTGATATGCATGGAGGCTTTAGGGTACCTTCTTCCAAGTCTGGGGGAAGAGTGGAAGTCCCCTCGGTCTCTTCCGACGAGGGTGAGGAGTTCGTCAATCCAGACGAGCCTCTGTTGGCGGTATCGAGGGGTGAAGTACCTCTGCCTGCAGGGCCTTTGGTAATCTCCGGGAAGCGAAGGGCTCCTACTCCGAAGGAAACTTTCCCTCGTAAGATGAAGAAGAAGATGGTTAATCGTCCTCTCCGGATTCCTGGTATTGAGGCTCCTAGAAGTGAGCCTGTATCTCCCCAGATTGGGGATGATTCTTTGATTGGAGGTTCCTCGCCTTTTAGAGAGGGACCCTCTATAGTTTCGGCTGGTGGTGCCGAAGAATCTCTGCTGGAGGCTGCCGTCGCTGCTACTGCTTCAGGTAGTGGAACGAGGTCGCTTCCGGGGCTGAGCATATCTTTATGTGGATCGGCATCGAGAGAGACCCCTGCCGTGCCTGTCAGTGCACCCGGCGAGATTCCTGCCGATGAGCCTCGGTTGGAATTTGACGAGGATTTGGAAGACTATCTGCCAGCGTCGGTTAGCAGACCCCTTTCTACAGGTATGACAGCTTGCTTAGCATCGTTAAGAAATGATTTAGTTGTACAAGCCGCAGATGCGACATATATGCCGTCGGCCATGGGTAAATGCCGTCTTCACGCCTCCTTTTAGAAAAGTTACCATCATTTCGATACTAACTTCCCTTCGTCCTCTTTTCATGGGAAGACCTCTTCGGGGAGGGCAGTATAGATGCGCCCTTCAGCTCCGTGTCAGGTCCTGGCGGCGACACGGAGGTGGCTGATTTTGAAGAGGAGATATCTTCGGGTGCCGGCTCGCCTGTCGACGAGGTTCCGATATCTCGAGGAGGACGAGCCCGTCATTGCGACAATGCCTCCTGTGAGTATGCTGGTATCGTCGTCCGGTGTTGGCGCTTCTTCTTTCGTCGTACCACCTGTTGAGACGAAGGCCGTGGCAACATCGTCTGCGGTTGTTCTCGGAGGGGGATTCGCCAATATCGAGGCTACCCCCAGCGTCCAATCGGATCTAGCTGTGCTGATCCAGCAGTACACTGATATCTTCTACA
The DNA here is from genome assembly GCA_036927795.1 of Iris macrosiphon. Lineage (NCBI taxonomy): Eukaryota > Viridiplantae > Streptophyta > Magnoliopsida > Asparagales > Iridaceae > Iris > Iris macrosiphon. The sequence continues at coordinate 221,087,270 of JAYESA010000004.1, read as the reverse complement.
CCACTTTGAAGATGTTAATATCAAGGGTGTTGGCGAAGAATCTGAGCTTTGCGTCGCTGAAGAGGTCCTCCCAGTCCGCGATAATGCCGATCCGAGAATTCGATGACACTGGGCTAGCTGAAACGCTGGAGGAGATAGTTAATGGTTTGGAGCAACCCATTAACGAATTCTTGCAGCTAGCTCAAGACAATGTTGAAGATCTGGTCCAGGCTAGATACGACTCCATGACTGCGCGTCTTGCCAAACAGATGGCAGGCGTAAATAAATCCATCCAGACACATCAGCAGGAGATGGATGAAGGAAAAGTCATCCTGGAGGAGACCATTGCTCTTCGAATGAAGTGCCAGGCCGAGCACGAAGGGAATGTAGCGAGGGTCCTCAGGCTAGAAACGAAACTCGCTCAGGCAAAAGAGTGGTCTTCTCAGTCGTCGGAAGCTCTAGTTGTGGTGGATAGCCGATTGGGCGTAGCACGACAGAACTTGGCGCGTGCAGATGTCGCCCGTGCTGGTTTTCTTCGGGCTAGAGCCGAACTGTCCCTCCTGAGCAACGATGAGGTACGATTGGAGCGGGCTCTCCATGATGTCTTGGATTCCAGGACTGAGAGGATGGCCGCACTGGCGGAGCAGCTTCGCGACCTGACTGCTCCCCCAAAATGATGTACTTTTGCTTTTGCTTTTCAATGTACTTCCGCTCCTTTTTGGGAATAATAAAGAGGCTTTCATCTGACTTTTGTGGACCCATCATTTTGGAATGTAAATGACAGGTTTGGGTGAAAGTGATATCAGAGGTAATATGGACATGATATACTCTTGGTAAGTTTTAGCAGGATATATCTATTCAGAGGTTATATGGACATGATAGAATACGATCCAACTAGTTTTGTTTTTGGAAGTAGTTTTGTCAGAATGAGGTTTTCGTCATATTCCACTTGAGCGGAGGAGGTTAAGCATAGTACCTTTTCAGGAATTTGCCAATTATAGGAGCCATTAACAGGTCTCCATTAGGCTGGGCTAACCTGTAAGCGCCGTTTGAGAACGTCGTCTCGATCACATAAGGGCCTTCCCATTTGGGCTGGAATTTGCCCTTACTTCTGTGAGTAAGGATCATCGGCCTTCTTCCGGCTAAAACTAGCTCGCCGACCTTGAACACCCTTTCCTTCACTTTTTGATTAAAAGCCCTGGAAATGCGTGCTTGGTAGAGTGCGATGCACTGTTGAGCTTGGAGGCATTTCTCGTCTAATCCTTCTAGCTCTTGAAGCCTTAACAGGTCATTCTTTTCTTGAGTCAACCTATTAGCCACGGCTATCCTGAGTGACCGAATTTGGATCTCGATGGGGAGAACCGCTTCGCTCCCGTAGACTAATGAGAATGGTGTACAACCTGTTGGTGCCCGTACCGTTGTGTGGTACGCCCAGAGACATCCTCCCAGCTTCTTATTCCAATCCCTTTTGTTCGAAGAGACAAACTTCTTCAAGAGCTTGATGATGGTTTTATTGAAAGCTTCCGCCAAACTATTAGCAGCAGGATTATATGCCGTAGAGGCGACATTTTGTATCCGATTTTTATCGCAAAATCGATGAAACGCTTGGCTGATAAATTGAGGCCCATTGTCATGGATTATCCTTCGGGGTATCCCGAAGCGGTAAATGACGTGATGCTTGATGAAGCTGATCACATTAGATGCCTTTACTTCAGCAAGAGGGATCGCTTCTGCCCATTTGGAGAAGTAATCCATGATGGCCAGTATGAACCGGTGACCTCTGGAAGAAGACGAGTGAATAGGACCAATGATATCCATACCCCATGCTTCGAAAGGTCAAAACGCAACCGTAAGATGTAGATATTCAGGAGGTCGATGGATAAAGTTTGCATGGACCTGACAGGCTCTGCATTATCTTGCATACTTTATTGCATCTGTGATCATAGTAGGCCAGTAATAGCCCATTCTCCTGACGCGATCCTGTAGCTTAGGACCGGATTGATGCGCTCCGTATACGCCATCGCGGGCTTCACGGATAATCCGCTGTGCTTCATCACCAAAGAGACATCGTAATAATAGTCTGTCATAAGACCGGCGATATAGACATTGTGACGATGCGTCGAAATAGAAGCGCAATGATCGTATTTTAACGGATATCGCTTCTTTAGGATCCTCTGGCAAGATTTCGTATGCTACAAAATCTATAAAGGGACTTCTCCAGTCTCTCCTGGGAGGATCTGTGTCCACCGGGTAGCTGCGTTCTATGTGAAAGTTATTTTTCACACAGAATAAATTTCTGTTAAGAAGGATTACCGAATTCTGCCTTCTTATAGGGGTAGCTAAATCTGCAGCTAGACTGGCTAGGGCATCAGCTTCCAGATTCTGAGATCGAGGCACATGCTCTAGGAAGAATCCTTTGAATGTCATGTTTATCTCGACCGTTGCTCGGTGATAGGGGATGAGGTCTGGATTCCGGACTTCATATACTCCTCTTACTTGATTGACGATTAGCAGAGAATCACCGAAAGCTTCCAGAGATTCGACGCCCAATTCTTTAGCAACTTGGAGGCCGATTAGTAGAGCGTTGTATTCTGCCACATTGTTGGAACAGGGCTCGCTAAGAGAATATGCCCGGTAGATGACGAGCTTATCAGGAGTGATCAGGATAATTCCTACTCCCGAAACCACGTTTCCCCTGGGACCAGTTCTGGAGGCACCATCGAAGAACAGTTGCCATGCATCACTTTCCATTGCGGAATTACACTATGCAACTTCGTCGGGAATGTCCTCGTACATCTTGGAGGCCTCCAGGATCGGATGAGCAGCTAGAAAGTCAGCCAATGCTTGGCCTTTGACGGACTTTTGAGGGACGTACACCATGTCATACGGTGTTAATAACATCGCCCAGGTCGCGAGTCAGGAATTAAGAATACTTGGCTTGTTCATCAGTACCCGAAGAGAATTGATCCTGGAGATGATGTGAATGGTTTGGCCTGTGACATAGTATCGCATTTTCTGAATAGCGAATATCAGAGCCAAGCCTTCTTTCTCCACTGGATTGTACCGGTATTCGGCTCCGACCATCATCCTGCTGAGGTAGTAGATAGCCTGCTCGTGACCCATCTCGTTCTTTTGTGCGAGAAGAGCTCCTAGAGAATGATCCATCACTCGAACATACAGCACGAATGGTCTTCCTATGACAGGAGGCACCAGAACTGGCGGACTAGTGAGGTAGCACTTGATATCACCGAACGCTTGTTGACAGGCTTCGTCCCATACGAAGGATACACCTTTCTTCATGAGACGAGAAAAGGGTTGACATCTCCCCAAGAGGTTGGATATGAATCTCCGGATATAAGCCAGACGACCTTAAAATCCCCTGAGTTCCCTCAGATTGCGGAGCGGTCGCATTTCTAAGATGGCCTTGACTTTATCAGGGTCTACTTGAATGCCTTTGGCGGTTATGACAAATCCTAGAAATTTGCCACTAGATACCCCCAGAAAGGACTTTGTGGGATTCATTTTGAGTTGATATTGGCGCATCAAGTCAAATACTGTCTTCAAGTCTTGGATGTGATTATCCTTGAGGCGGCTTTTGACAGCTACTGTAACACCCCATTTCGTTCTAGCGGACTGCCGACTTAATCGGCAAAAGTACAACTGTCCCGACCCTGCTTTGCCTCAAACAAGAAGCAAAGAATATCCAGACTTGTCCCTACAGGAATCCAGCTTAGGCTTTCAGAGGCTCGCTTGACGTATCGCTCTACCGAGGCGAATCATCGCTAAGGTGGGTGGCTACGGTGAACTTGTCTTTGCTTAGCCAGCACACATAAAATCTGGAATATTCATGCTAGTCGCTAGGTGATTCACCCCCTGCATGCTAATGAATCCAACGCACCTAACCAAGAGAATAATCCCAACTTGTATTGCTTATGCTAGAACATGGAAACTGAAATACTGCTTATATTCAGACCCTCGCATGCCAAGTCCCCTAACGATCTAACTCTCGGCTTACCTTCGGGTCCGAGCAAAACGTGTTTACTTATGTTCCTTAGAAACACATGCTTGTCTGCTTGTACGTTGCCATATTTTCATCCAAACCCCGGGAGACTACTACGTAGTCGTTCCGTGCTTGAATGAACCTGCAAGTATCCGGGACTGTTAGGTCACCAAGGCAATTCCCGAACCAGGGAATTTGCACCCTAACTGAATAAATCACTGAATCACAGCTCTTGGAGCAAACTACTGAATCAACTGGCCTGGCAAACACTACTGAATCACTGAATACTGCCTCAACAAGTTCTGTATATATACTGCCTCGAACTCGTTCCATACCAGACTTGTTCAATATATACACATACTGCATCCAACTTGTTCCTGTACCCGACCGAGACCCTGACCTGCATGTCGCGAACAACTTGGAAACAAGGTCTTTCGGTTCCACGGGCGGTCACCAGGGCACTGGGACCGTTCCGATCCGGATGGAACTGCACGATAGTCTACTGCATCTGGACAGGATGGTCTGCAACCACCACTGCATCTTTGTTGCTTTCCATCCTTGTTCAAGACTATAATAAACTGCACGATAGTCTACTGCATCTGGACAGGATGGTCTGCAACCACTACTGCATCTTTGTTGCTTTCTATCCTTGTTCAAGACTATAATGAATTGCACGATAGTCTACTGCATCTGGACAGGATGGTCTGCAACCACCACTGCATCTTTGTTGCTTTCCATCCTTGTTCAAGACTATAAATGGTCCTTTATGGCTATGCCAGCGACTCATGTTCATATAGATAAGTTATCCTCTCTTAGCGGCTATCCGCGTGCGAGTCACTGTATCGCATCAATGAACAACTGAACACCTGAACGATCATGTTAAAATGACCTTCGTATTTGTATATGCTATGCCCCTGAATATTTATACTTGCCTGTGTATATGCTATGCCCCTGAATGTTGAATTAGTAAGGCAACTAGAAACACAACTTAATAGTTGTGCATGGAACCTGTATTACGTGTTTGGATTTGTCGAGCGGGCGAGTAGCTTCCCCACCAGTGCATTCAATGTACTGATAATCTACCAGTTTGTATGCAGGGTGCGGGAGAACCTCGTTCAGTGCGGATGCCTCCTTCGTGCGTGCTAAGGCGTGGAGATCACTCCGAAGCAACGGTGCGTCCGGGACTGAAGCACATATACAAGACATAATGTTAGAACTCGCCTGAACATCGCCTGTACAATTATTCAACAGTTGTAGCCACTTGGCACACTTTTACTGTTTCAGAGAGAGAGGCTTGAGCGACTTGTAATCTTGGCTATACGCCGCCTGTAACACTTGTTCATATCAATAAAAGAGCTTGCTTTATTTCAACTTGTGTTTCAATGCTTCCGCTATATTTGTCGACTCAGTGAACCTGTTACCGATCGCCTATGCGTTCATGACTCCGCTGCACTCGGACAATCTGTGCGACTCTGTGGCTTAAAACTCTTGCCGCCAGCCAATGGACCATGGCCTTTCACGGGCGTGGATCACGCTCGTGCGACATCACGCCCGGATGGGTCAAGCGATCGTTCCGCGGAAGCGCTGGCGAGGGTGATTCCCGCCTAACGGGAACGGCCAAAATAGCCTGTGGGAGATCGAGGCGTGACAGCTACATCGTCCATGTAACACTCCACGGTCTTGCGTAAATGCTCATGGAATATGTTACTCATAGCCCGTTGGTACGTAGCCCCGACATTCTTCAATCCGAAGGGCATGACCGTATAGCAATATACCCCCAGTGGTGTCCGGAAGGCAGTGTATTTCTCGTCTTCAGGATGCATCTTGATTTGATTGTATCCTAAAAATCCGTCCATGAAAGACATACGTTCAAAACCGCATGTATTGTCAATCATGACGTCTGTGATGGGAAGGGAAAATTCATCCTTGGGGCAGGCTGCGTTCAGATCTCGGTAATCGATGCAGACTCGTACTTTCCCATTTTTTTTCATGACTGGGACAACATTGGCGACCCAGTCGGGATGTTGCTCTTCACGGATGAAGCTGCAGGCTATCAACTTTTTGATTTCGGCTTCAATGACGTCCATCATATCCGGGCGGAATCGGCATTGGTGCTGCTTCACAGGCTTTGAACCGGGCAATATGTTGAGCCTAGGAGTAGCTACATTTGGATCAAGGCCTGGCATGTCCTCATAATTCTACGCAAAGACGTCGATATATTATTTTATTAGCTGGATAACTTCTTTCCTTTTCTGCTTCGGAAAGATTGTTACTGATAAATATCGGCTTTGGCGAAAGTTCATCCCCAACGTCAATCTGGATAACTTTGTCTTCAGTGGGAGGTTCTCTCTGCTCGAAGCGGAACTCCTATTGTGTATCCATTTGCTGAGCCCAAGCGTCATTCTCAAACAGTTCGAATTCTTGTTCGTCTGATTCAAAGGAATCCGTCACTACCATATTTACTGATAATGTTCGCTGGAGAGCATGAGATGAGTCGGAGAGCGCCGAGCCATTTTGAGAGGAGGAAAAGGTATCCTCGTTTGACTCAGGAGTTGCACGGGAGGTGGTATACCCTAACCCAAAACAAGTTCGCTGATAGTAGGGATCGCCGTGCAGCGACATTCGTCTGCCTTTCCCGTAGTTGAGACCCGGTTCCAGCTTCAAGTTATAACCCATATTTTGCATGATCTTCAGAGCTTGCTGGCTGTATCTGTGAACCAGCATTTTATCGGTATCGTCGTCGGAAGAATCCTCTCGCACAGTCGGTTTGTTGTGCATGCAACCAAAGACTATTGGATGCTGACTGCTGCAAGTAGGCAGGACAATGAAGATAGAATCCTCATGCGGTCCATATGTCGTGGTGACATTGGATGATGATGCCACTTCCCATATATACGGATGATAGGAATCTATAGCTTCCAAGAATTTTTGCGCTATAGGTTCTATATCGTCGTAGGGGGAGAATTCCTGATTTGGAATTGGGACGTCAATATACTGGAAAAGAGGATGTTTATTATCATCTGAAACTCCATTCCTGGTTGTGTTTACATTATTCGGCTGCCTGTTGCGTCGAAGGTTGATGACCAAGGGTGGAGGCTTCTGGTTCAGAGTGATCACTAGAGGATCACCCCCTTTTCCTGACCTGGTCTCGTTCAGGTGGATAGCCGTAGGCTCCATGGCTTTTGGACGAGTAGTCCGTCCTTTCACCTTGATTGACAGAGGTTGCTTGGCAGAGGGTTCCTCTGGCTCCCGGTGGGATCCTTCTCTGCTTCGGCTGACACCTCTTCCGTGCAGTCTTGAGAGTACAACACGGCATCAGAGTAGTAGGATTCTACTTCTTTGAACGGGTTCAAGTCAGCAATCTCTGTTTGCACTGTTCCTCGGGCGTCTACATATTTGAAGCATTGGTGTAGAGTTGAAGGAACGATGTTGTGGTCGTGGATCCAAGGTCTACCCAGCAAAATGTTGTAGGATACCTCTGAATCGATGACGTAATATGTAGCCACCGATCTGAGGTTGCCAATCTGGATCCTCAGGCGAATCTTTCCCAACGGCTTACTTTTTCCGGCGTTGAAGCCCACGATTATAGTGGTGGTGTACGCCAATTCGCTGGTAGGAATCCTCAGCGGTCTGAGCAGACTATAAGGAATGAAGCTAATTAACGATCCCGGATCTATGTGAATCCGGTCGACCTCCATGGAGCCGATGTACCCGGTGTAATAGATGGTTTGTCATGTCTGTTATATTTTAACAGCATATCGTCTTGAGTGAAAGTGATATTTGGGATCACCTCCATCACACTGTGGCATTGAGGACATGCCATGGGTTCTTTGGTAGACCTATTATTCATTGCGCACGAGAGTGCAAATAATAGGTTTGGGGTAAGATCTGCCAGCGGTAATATGGACATGGCAGTCTTTGTGGACCTAACACCACTAGCGTACTTAGAGTTAAGCACGGGTGTTAAGTTGAGATGACAGCCGATATGATAATCGATAGCCAGAAACTCGGAGAGTTTGTTCAGAGGTAATATGAATATGACAAACTTCTGGGATGCAATTCCATCGGGGATGGAGGCGCATATCTGCTCAGAGGTAATATGGACATGGCAGTTTTTGTGGACCTAACACCACGGACGTACTTAGAGTTAAGTACGGGCGTTAAGTTGAGACGACAACCGATATTAGAGGTAATATGAATATGATAATCGGTAGCCAGAAACTCGGAGAGTTTGTTCAGAGGTAATATGAACATGACAAACTTCTGGGATGCAATTCCATCGGGGATGGAGGCGCATATCTGCTCAGAGGTAATATGGACATGGCAGTTTTTTTTTGGACTTAACACCACGGGCGTACTTAGAGTTAAGTACGGGCGTTAAGTTGTGTCATGCCCCAGTCCCAAAATACCGAGGGACCAGACACGTGGCAATGGCCAGCAGCACGCACCGATGGACAAACCCAATTTAATGGATCCATCAGGGCATACTTAAGCTGTAAAACAAAGTCTACGACAACATGGCACAACTAATCTCATCCACACAAGATAAAATATGATCCACAGATATAAGAAATGTAAATTATCAAACAGTCTCACAAAGTGCTTCGGGGAACAACCCGATAAAATCTGATACAATAGTTCAATAGACCATAAATAAATGACTGAAATAAGTAAATAAATACTGAGCATGAACATGGATGCTCAGAAGAATTCTTCGGCTAACACCTCGTCCTCGGATGGCTGTACAGCTCCTGGATCAGCTCCTGCTGCGGTCCCGTATACCTCGGGATAGATCTCGTCCTCAAATCTTGGGGACATAATCCATATCCAGGTCCTCAGGGGACATAGCAAGGTACATAAAATAATACAAGCCAAAATATAAGCAGTGCAGCAAATAATGAGATAAATAGGACAAGTAAGTAACTATCTATGTGAAAATGCAAGTGAGAGCAGCACGAGTACTCAGGCTGAGCCACTACAAGCTCTGTGTCGGGAAGCCGGTAGTGGTAATAACACGTAATGTGCCTAGCTCTGCTACGAGAGTCTACGGCCTCACAATAGTAGTAGATATATATAGAAAATAGTCTGTAGCCTGTGTGTCTTTCCCCATCCAATGTAACCATGTATATCATGACCATAACGTCTCATGTCCATGTCAAGCGGGATCATAGCTAATACAACAAGTCATATGTATCTATGAACATAGTATCTCTGTCAAGTCCTGTATCCTATACAGAATCACCACGAATATCTCGAAAATATCCTGTCTCATGAACAGTGTCAAGTGTCCTGGGTCAAAGTGTACTTGGTAAGACAAGTACGAGAAGATAAAGTGTCACGAATATCCATCTCTAGGTGACCATACACAACACCGCGTACAGTGTTGGCACCCGACTAATAATCGGATGCTAAGTACGTCACACGGTCCTAGGTTAAGCATGCACAGCAATATAATAAAGCAAGGAAAATATATAACAATACTGCAGAGTTTGGCAAGGTACACTTGCCTGATGTTTGAATATCAACAGTCGTCCTGGTATCAGTGAATCCTGTGGGTACTCCTCCAAAAGCTGTAATAAATATCACCAACCGTCTCAGAAGATGTCAAATAGCTAGAAACGCCTGTCCTTAAGTCCAATTTGAATACAGAGACAAAAAGGACATTTCCGGGCCAAAGCGGGGTCCATATGTGGGCCACTTTATACCAAAAAGTGTGTCAGGGTCAAAGGTCTCCAAATTCCTCAAACTTAGTGTCTACAAGTCAGGAACGATGATACGAACCCAACGGAACTTTCAGAATTGGATTCCGATGAGCCGATCACAAAATCGCCCATCAAGTGGAGCCTGTAGGGCCCACGATACGCGATTTTGTCAACGTTCTCAGAATAGGACCAAACTTGGGTCACAGGACCAGCGTATTGCTACGAGTCCTATGGCGTAAGTTTTATCTCGTTTCGACGTGTGTACACAAAGTTACAGCGTGTTCCAGAATGGACGGATATGGGGCGTTGTCGGTGGATACGCGTTGATTCCGGTGTGCACGCACATCCGAATCGACTTCTGTGAAATCCCACACGTCCGTATCAACGTTGCGCATGTTTCGGTAAAGACCGCGTGCGACCAAGTCGTCCCGTTTGGTAGGGCGTACTCAGTTCCGGGGTAAAACAGGGTGTTGTTTTTTCTATTTTTGGATCGTGGTGTGCGATCACCACAGGACGCAATGCACCGAGCGAGTTGCACGGGCACCAAGAGGGTTATTCAGTCTACGAGTAGCAACTGACGAAAACTAAAACGGAGTTACGAGGTGAGAGAAAATAATACTTGAACAGGGCTCCGTGAACGCTGAATCTCAGGTGTCCGAGCGTCAACGTCGTGTCCTGCGTACCGAGTTGCTGTGTCCTGCGCGTCCAGGCTAGGGTTCCGATCATGACAGCGGCGGGGGCTTCGCCGGAGGGGATCGGCAAGGTCGGCTAGGCGGCGGCTCTGCACAGTCGGCCGGAGACTCACGCGGGCCGGAGACTCAGCGCTTGGGACGAGCGGCTGGGTGGACTCGGGGCTGGGTCGACGACCGCGGGTCGCTGGGGTGATGGCGGTGGGAGGCATCGGGGTCATGCGGGATGGGGGAGCACGTCTATGTCGTCGGATCTGGGTGGAACGGCGGCGGCGAGCAGGGTTCTGGGTGGAAGGAGGATGGCGTCGAGCGGCTAGGTCGTCGGATCTGGGTTGAACGGCGACGGCGAGCGGGGTTCTGGGTGGATGGAGGATGGCATCGAGGGCTGGAGAGGAGATGACCGGCAGCGGCATCGGGATTGGCAGCGTCGGCTGATAAGTGGAGAGAGAGAGAGAGTTCGATGGCGGCGGGGGTCAACACGGAAGTCGAGGGGGTTTTATACCGGCGGCTACAGTAAATCCGGTAGCTAGGGTTTCCCATGCGGGTTTGGGTCCGGGTCGGGTTTGGCTCGGGTCCGACCCGACCCAATAAACTGGGTTTGGTTTGATTCAAACAGGGTTTAGGTTCGGTTTAATAAGCCAATAGTTTTTAAGGTTTTAAACGCGTTTCTGGAGTCCAATAAATTCACCGAAAAATACCATATGTCCGATTTTCTATTTTACACCATAAAATATTATTTCCATAATATTTTAACACCAATAAACTGCATTTAAAAAATCCTTAACTCATAATTACCTTGCTTCTTCGTCCAGAAAAATACCGAAAAAGTTGGGAAAAATTATATTAAAATTATTTTAAAAAATCAGGGTGTTTACAATCTACCCCCCTTAAGAGGATTGCGTCCTCGCAATCAAAGAATAAGATACTACAGAAAGAATTATGGTGATTACAAGATTGCTTAGTTTACAACTGCATCCGTAAATAAGTGGGGATAACGTTGGCGCATACTATCCTCTCGTTCCCAAGTCGATTCGCCAGAAGAATGATGTTTCCAAGCTACACGAACCAGTCTGATTGTCTGTCCCCGCAATGTCTTCTCACTGACGTCAAGGATGCCAACTGGTTGTTCTTCATATCTCAAGCTTGGGCCCACTGCGATCTCTGAATGATCGACTATGTGACTTGGGTCGGTCACGTACCTTCACAGCTGTGAGACGTGGAATACGTCACGCACTCCCTCTAAGGATGGAGGTAATGCAAGGCGATAAGCCACCTCACCAATGTGCTCTAGGATATCAAATAGCCCAATATACCTTGGGCTTAACTTTCCTCTGCTCCCAAATCTAATACTACCTCGAGTGGGCAAAATCCTCAAGAACACGTGCTCTCCTTCTTTAAACTCTAGGGGACGCCTGTGCGTATCTGCCCAATGCTTCTGTCTGTCTTGAGCTGCTCGAAGATGATTCTGGATCTGTTTTACCTTCTCCACTGTCTGTGTTACCAATTCTGGACCCAGGATCTGACGTTCTCCAACGTCACTCCAACATATAGGCGATCTGCACTTCCTTCCGTATAATGCCTCGAATGGTGTCATCTGAATGCTGGCGTGATAACTGTTGTTGTAGGAGAACTCCACTAAGTGCAAATGATCTTCCCACGATCCTCCAAGGTCTAGCATACATGATCGTAACATATCCTCCAAGATCTGAATGGTGCACTCCGATTCGCCATCTGTCTGTGGGTGGTAAGCTGTGCTGAATTTGAGTATGGTGTCCCGACTCTCTTGCATGCTTCTCCAGAAATGAGAGGTAAATCTCGAATCTCGATCCGATACAATACTAACAGGCACTCCATATAATTTGACGATTTGTCGCATATACATGTCGGCTAGTACCTCTGTGGACTGTCCAACTCTAAATGGCAAGAAGTGTGCCGATTTAGTGAGTCGATCCACAATAACCCATACTGCATCTCTTCCGCTGGGGCTCCTTGGAAATCCTGTGACAAAATCCATCGTGATATGTTCCCACTTCCATTCTGGTATAGGAAGCGACTGTAACATACCTGCAGTCCTCTGATGCTCGGCCTTTACTTGCTGGCAGACTAAGCATTTGGCCACAAATCTTGCAATCTCCCTTTTCATTCCATGCCACCAATAATACTGTCTCAAGTCTCGGTACATCTTAGTTCCTCCTGGGTGCACAGAGTACATAGAGCTATGTGCTTCAGTCATTAACTCATGTCTCAATTCTCCATTTGGAACATACATGCGATTTCCAAACCTCAATATCCCGTCTTCGTATATGCGAAGTCCTGTCTGCATGCCTGCTTCCGTCCTCTCTTTCAGTCTTCGAAATCTAGCATCGGTGGGTAATGCCTCTTTAATCTTCTCCACGAGTGATGACTTAACTTCAAGATTAGCCAGTAATCCACTCTGTCCTGGCAAAACAACCTCTATCTGAAGCTCCTGTAGATCTCTCAATAACTCGGGCTGCATCGTCAATAAATAAGCCGTAGGCTTCCTGCTGAGTGCGTCTGCCACGACATTCGCCTTTCCCGGATGGTATTGCAGATCTATGTCAAAATCTACCATTAGTTCAAGCCAACGTCTCTGCCTTATGTTAAGCTCCTTCTGAGTATATACATACTTCAGACTCTTGTGATCTGTAAAGATGTCTACTTTCTCACCATAAAGGTAGTGCCTCCAAATCTTCAATGCAAATATAACTGCTGCTAACTCCAGATCGTGTGTTGGGTAGTTCTTCTCGTAAACCTTCAACTGTCTCGATGCATAAGCAATGACTTTGCCATGTTGCATCAAAACACATCCTGGTCCACTACCTGATGCATCACTGTAAACAACAAAATCTCCTGACCCCGAAGGAAGAGTCAAGACAGGTGTTATTGTTAATCTTCTCTTCAATTCTTCGAAGGCCTTCTGGCAGTCTTCTGTCCATATAAACTCCTGGTCTTTACGTGTCAGCTTTGTCATAGGTTCTGCAATCCTTGAGAAATTTTCCATAAACCTTCGGTAATATCCTGCAAGTCCGAGAAAACTTCTCACCTCTGCAACTGATGTGGGTGTAGGCCAAGTCTCTATTGCCGCAAATTTCTCAGGATCCACTGAAAGTCCTTCTCCTGAGATGATATGTCCCAAGAAAGGCACTTTGTCCATAAAGAACTCACACTTACTGAGTTTGGCGTATAACTTTTCATGTCTCAAGGTCTCTAACACGATTCTGAGATGCTCCTCGTGCTCTTCATGGTTCTTGGAATATATGAGAATGTCATCAATGAACACCACCACAAATTTATCCAAGAACTGATGGAAGACTCTGTTCATTAAACTCATAAACATTGCTGGCGCGTTGGTTAAACCAAACGGCATTACCAAGAACTCATAATGTCCATACTTGGTCCTGAAAGCTGTCTTTGGTATGTCTTCCTTCCTTACTTTGATCTGATGGTAGCCTGATCTAAGGTCAATCTTCGAAAATACCCTAGCACCACTCAATTGATCAAATAGATCATCAATGCGTGGTAAGGGATACCTGTTCTTGATGGTCACAACATTTAGTGCCCTGTAGTCAATGCATAACCGTATTGTTCCATCCTTCTTTGGCACAAATAATATGGGTGCTCCCCAAGGTGAAACACTGGGCCGGATAAAACCCTTCTCCAAAAGACCATCAACCTGTTCTTTCAACTCCACTAACTCCTTAGGTGCTAGCCGATAAACTGATGAAATAATAGGCTCTGCTACTGGAGTTAAGTCTATTGTGAATTCTATTTCCCGATCAGGTGGTAAACCTGGAAGATCATCAGGAAATACATCCACAAATTCTGATATGACTCTTGGGTAACCTGTCTCCCTTTCTACAGATAGTACCCTAAGAGTAGGCTGAACTCCTTGCTTTACTGCTCCTCGAAGAAACTCGAATTATGGATGTCCAGGCGGTCTAAATATAACCCGCCCAAGTCGGCAATCAAGAGTCGCATGGTACTGACTTAACCAGTCCATACCAAGTACGATATCATAATCCGGCATGGAAAATATCAGAAATTGAGCTCGTATCTCTCTTCCACAAACTACTACAGAACATGATCTACAGACGTCACTAACCGGAATGATTCCTCCTCCCGTAAGAATTCTCTTCATCTTCGGAAGGGGTGCGGTAGCTACTCTATGGGTGGCTACAAAGCTAGCTGCTATATATGAATGCGATGCTCCTGTCACGACCCGCACCCAGATAAATCGGGCACCGGTTCGTGAGTACGTCCAGCCTACGCCGCAGTGTCGACGGTAGTACGCTGTCTAGGTCATATTCATGGTTAAATTAAAATCTAGCTCATTCACAAAAATAAATAGGCAAGGATAATAACAGGAAATAGGAATGCTAAGATTTCATAAGGCAAAATGTGACAACAAATCCACAATTTATTACAGAACCAGAAGATAAATCGGGGACAAACCCGAGTACTATGCTGAAAGAAAATACTAGCTAACTGGCTAACTACTTCTCAAAAGTAGTCTCCTGAGTAGGAACCGGCTCCTCAAATGTATCATCTGCTACGTCATATGGGCCATAAAAGGTAGGAGCATAGTCCTCATCATCGCCTAATATCAACGGATCCAGTCAGAAAAGGAGCAAAGTACCAATACACAACAAAGCTTAAACTAAATAATTATGACAAGTAGAAAGAAACTGACTAAGTATCACGATAAAATTATACATAATAAGTAGTAAAGTTAACTAAGTGTTAAGCACTAAAAATCAGGAATATAAGTAAAACAGGATTATAATGAGACAAGAAAATGGAACTACAACAAGACAACAGGAACTATGTGTGTGTGAAATTGTGTATTTAGAATATATAGTTGGCATATAGGGGTTTATAAGGCTAATAAGGCCATCATAGATGGCTAGCAGTCAGGAATAATAGAGTATCCGGCTGATGGTACAGTCGCGTACCAACAGCTATTAGTCAGGACAGGGGGAAGGGTAAACTACATGCCTCCTAGTATTCTCCCTCCCGACACGAAAAGCAAGACATGAACTCCAAATCCTAACACTAAGTGTAATCATCCAATGGTACTAGTAGAGCAAGGAACTAATTATCACAATATAAAGATTAAACTTGAAGTGCAGGTACTTGCCTGATGTTTGGATTCCAACTACGGTTCTATCCTCGGGAAATTTTCAGAAATGTCTCCGGATGCTGAAATAAACATTACCATCATGCTCAGAAGATATCAAATAGCTAGAAACGCCTGTCCTTGAGTCCAATTTGGAGACAAAGGAAAAACGGTAATTTCGGGCCAAAACGGGGTCCGCATGTGGGCCCGCTTTGCACCGAAAAATATGTCAGGGCCAAAGGTCTCCAAATTTACCAAACTTAGTGTCAACAAGTCAGGAACGATGATACGAACCCAACGGAACTTCCAGAATTGGATTCCGATGAGCCGATCACAAAAATCGCCCGTCGAGTGGAGCTTGTGGGGCCCACGACACGCGATTTCGTCAACGTTCTCAGAATCGAACCAAACTTGGGTCACAGGACCAGCGTATCACTACGAGCCCGATGGCGCAAGTTTCATTTCGATCCGACGTGTGTACACAAAGTTAGGGCACGATCCAGAAAAGTCAGATACGGGGCGTTGTCCGCGGATACGTACTGATTTTGGTGTGCACGCACATCCGAATCAGCTTCTGCGAAATCCCACACGTCCGTATCAACGACGCGCACGTATCTGTGAAGACCGCACGCGACCAAGTCGTCCCGTTTGGCGGGGCGTACTCAGTTCCGGGGTGAATCGGGGCATTATTTTTTCCTGTTTTTGGACCGCGGTTCGCGATCGCCACAGGACGCGATGCACCGAGCGGTTTGCCCGGGCACCGAGGGGGTCATGCAGGCTACGCGTTGCAAAAGATGGAATCAGAAACGGGGTTATGAGCAGAGAGATACGCGTACCTGAACAGGGTCCGAAAAACCCGGAAAATCGTGTCCGACATGTGTCCGACACAAGGGGAAACTAGGGTTAGGGTTTGCGGAGTTCTCCGGCGGCTCGGGCGGCAGGGAAGGCCGGAGGCGGTAGAGGGCGGCTGGGTGAGCGCTGGCGGCGCTGGCCGGAGGCGGCGGCGCGCCGGAGCTGGCGGGGGACGGCCGGAGGGAGCTGCGGGCTGCTGCTGCTGCGGCGGGGTTATGTCCGGGCGCCGGAGGGGAGGAGGAAGGAGGAGGAGAGGGGAATCGGCGGGTCTGCAGCGACAGCGCTGGGGCGAGGCGGCGCTGGGGCGGCACGGCGGCGTGCGACGAGGAGGCGGTGGACGGAGCGGGGTGTTCGGGTGGCCGGAGGGGCTGAGACCTAGGGGATTAAATAGGGGAAGGTGGCGGTTGGGGCGGCCGAGGGAGGCGGCGACTGGTGCGGGGACAGGCGGGGGTGCTCGGGGGCGAGCCGGACGGAGCGGCGGGCGGCGCAGGCGGCGGAAGCGGCGGAAGAATCGGGCCGCAGGGGGAAGTGGGGGTGAGGGCTAGCGGGTCGCGGTGCGGGTCGGGTTCGGTCGGGCGGACCCGACCCGACCCGATAGCGTGGGGGGCCTTGGGCTGGGCCGGGCCTAGGGTTTGGGCTGGGTTTATGAATAATTAATTAATAAAAATAGTTTGGGTTTAATTAAACAATTAAATAAATAAATAAATAAATAATAAATAATAGTTTTTAGGTGATTAAAAATAGGTCCGGGGCCCGATAAATTCCCAGAAATTTATCCTAAGTTCAGTTTTTCATTTTACACCCAAAAATATTATTTTCATAATATTTTAATATTATTTATTATCAATTAAAAATTATTTAATAATTAAAACCCTGATTTTAATTACAGAAAATTCCCAGAAAATTCCAGAAAATTATAAAAAATCCAAATTTAAAATTATTGAAAAATTAGTGGGTTTACAGCTCCAGAATCAAATAATGCTACAGCTGGTAATGAAGCTACTAAAATAGTACCTGCGATGACCTCGCCCGCAGTAGCTTTCTCCTCAACGGCTAATGTGAATGCCTGGCCTCGTCCCTGGGCTGGACCTCTCTGCTGCTGAGCCTGCTAAAATAGAGCTTCCTGTGGTGCCAGGGGTGGTCTCTGCTGATTTCCTTCTGCGGCTGGTGGCCTGATGCCTCCAACTCCTGTCTGCTGTGCTCCTACTGCTGGATAAGCTGGTCGTGGTGTAGGCAAGGCTAGTCTCGGTGCTCCCTCTCTATGTTTAGTGCAGTCTCTGGATAGATGCTGGTCTGATCCGCAAAGCAGGCATAGTCCCAACTTACGCCTGCACTCTCTCTCAATGTGTCCTACCTTGCCGCAGTGGTGACAGGTAGGAAGAGATATGGCCCTGTGTGCTGCTCTCTCTGGTATACTCCTCTGGAATCGTTTTGCGGAATCTCCAGGCGCTGTCTTGGATAGTGCTGATGTGTTTGGCCTCTTCAGATTCGACTCCCTTCTAGTGACGCGCTCCATGCGTCGTGCTGCTGCAAGGACATCGGTATAAGATGTAGGTGCGACCGATCCAATCAATCTCTGGAGCTCGAACTTCAGTCCGTCAAAGAACTTCTCAGCTTTCTCTTCCACGGTCGAGATCAATGTTGGAGCGAAGCGACTTAGGCGAATAAATTCCGCGTTGTATTCTTCCACTGTCATATTGCCTTGGATAAGGCGGTTGAACTTGTCTCTGAGCTCTGACCGTGCAACTGCTAGAATGTACATCTCTTGGAAGAGTCTGGAGAACTCTTCCCATGTGACTCGGTCCTGTCTGAGCCTCCTTTCTTCTGCTAACCACCAGTGATGTGCATTTTCAGTTAACTGTATTCTGACTGCAGTCATCCACTTCTCTCTCGGAAGTTCAGCGGCTTCCAACTGATGCTGTATATTTGTGAGCCATTTATGAACTTCTGTTGGCCCTTCTTTACTAGAAAATGTGCGAGGCTTGAGATGACAAAAATCGGTGATAGATCCCGTCGCTATTCGCCTCACTGGTGGATTTGCCTGCTCCAATGCGGATACCAGGCTGGTCCTCAGATACTCTGCCTCCTGTCGATGGGCCTCTTGCTGAAGCTATTGCTGGGCTTGCATCATGGCATACATCATCTGGAACATCTGTTGCCCGTCCATGGCTTGTCCGGGTGGGAAAACTGGCATCTGGGGAGTGAATTGTGGTGAAGGTAGGATGTCATCTCTTTGGAACCTTGGATTAGGCTGACCGGTTTGATCGCTCTGCGATGCTTGTCCTCCATTCCCTGGAGTCACTCCGTCTGTATAAGTAACCACAGCGTCGTGTGGTATATCCAAAGGGATCTCATCTCCGTTTCGGGGATCCATTACTCTACAACCAAAAGATAAACTGTAAGAACGCTCAGAGGAATCAAACAAGATGCAAATCAAGTAACAATTTTGAGTTCGATATAGAGTTCAAAATGGTTCAAATAATGGATGAGATCCTATAACTTATCCTATCCTTAGGGAAGGCTTGTTCGGTCCCTAAGTTGAAACCAAACGAATTAGTCGTAGACCTGCATGGGCCACCACAAAAACCATGTCACGCCCCAGTCCCAAAATATCGAGGGACCAGACACGTGGCAATGGCCAGCAGCACGCACCGATGGACAAACCCAATTTAATGGATCCATCAGGGCATACTTAAGCTGTAAAACAAAGTCTACGACAATATGGCATAACTAATCTCATCCACATAAGATAAAATATGATCCACAGATATAAGAAATGTAAATTATCAAACAGTCTCACAAAGTGCTTCGGGGAATAACCCGATAAAATCTGATACAATGGTTCAACAGACCATAAATAAATGACTGAAATAAGTAAATAAATACTGAGCATGAACATGGATGCTCAGGAGAAGTCTTCGGCTAACACCTCATCCTCGGATGGCGGTACAGCTTCTGGATCAGCTCCTGCTGCGGTCCCGTATACCTCGGGATAGATCTCGTCCTCAAATCCTGGGGACATAATCCATATCCAGGTCCTCAGGGGACATAGCAAGGTACAAAAAATAATACAAGCCAAAATATAAGCAGTGCAGCAAATAATGAGATAAATAGGGCAAGTAAGTAACCATCTATGTGAAAATGCAAGTGAGAGCAGCACGAGTACTGAGCCACTATAAGCTCTGTGTCGGGAAGCCGGTAGTGGTAATAACACGTAATGTGCCTAGCTCTGCTACGAGAGTCTACGGCCTCACAATAGTAGTAGATATATATAGAAAATAGCCTGTAGCCTGTGTGTCTCTCCTCACCCAATGTAATCATGCATATCATGACCATAACGTCTCATGTCCATGTCAAGCGGGATCATAGCTAATGTAACAAGTCATATGTATCTATGAAAATAGTATCTCTGTCAAGTCCTGTATCCTATACAGAATCACCACGAATATCTCGGGAATATCCTGTCTCATGAACAATGTTAAGTATCCTGGGTCAAAGTGTACTTGGTAAGACAAGTACGAGAAGATAAAGTATCACGAATATCCATCTCTAGATGAGCATACACAACACCGTGTACAGTGTTGGCACCCGAATAATAATCAGATGCTAAGTACGTCACACGATCCTAGGTTAAGCATGCACAGCAATATAATGAAGCAAGAAAAATATATAACAATACTGCAGAGTTTGGCAAGGTACACTTGCCTGATGTTTGAATATCAACAATCGTCCTGGTATTAGTGAATCCTGTGGGTACTCCTCCAAAAGCTGTAATAAACATCACCAACCATCTCAGAAGATGTCAAATAGCTAGAAATGTCAGTCCTTAAGTCCAATTTGGACACAGGGGCAAAAAGGACATTTTCGGTCCAAAACGGGGTCCATATGTGGGCCACTTTGCACCGAAAAGCGTGTCAGGGTTAAAGGTCTCCAAATTCCTCAAACTCAGTGTCTACAAGTCAGGAACGATGATTCGAACCCAACGAAACTTTCAGAATTGGATTCCGATGAGCCGATCACAAAATCGCCCGTCAAGTGGAGCCTTTGGGGCCCACGATACGCGATTTTGTTAACGTTCTCATAATCGGACCAAACTTGGGTCACAGGACCAGCATATTGCTAGAGTCCTATGGCGCAAGTTTTGTCTTGTTCTGACGTATGTACACAAAGTTACAGCGTGTTCCAGAATGGACGGATACGGGGCATTGTCGGCGGATACGCGTTGATTCCGGTGTGCACGCACATCCGAATTGACTTCTGCGAAATCCCACACGTCTGTATCAACGTCGCGCACGTTTCGGTAAAGACCGCGTGCGTCCAAGTCATCCCGTTTGGCGGGGCGCACTCAGTTCCGGGGTAAAACAGGGTGTTATTTTTCCTGTTTTTGGATCGCGGTGTGCGATCACCACAGGACGCGATGCACCGAGCGAGTTGCACGGGCACCGAGAGGGTTATTCAGTCTACGCGTAGCAACTGACGGAAACTAAAACGGAGTTACGAGGTGAGAGGAAACGATACCTGAACAGGGCTCCGTGAACGCTGAATCTCACATGTCCGAGCGTCAACGTCGTGTCCTGCGTACCGAGTTGCTGTGTCCTGTGCGTCCAGTCTAGGGTTCCGATCATGACAGTGGCGGGGGCTTCGCCGAAGGGGATCGGCAAGGTCGGCTAGGCGGCGGCTCTGCACAGTCGGCCGGAGACTCACGCGGGCCGGAGACTCAGCGCTTGGGACGAGCGGCTGGGTGCACTCGGGGCTGAGTCGACGACCGCAGGTCGCTGGGGTAATGGCGGTGGGAGGCGTCGGGGTCATGCGGGATGGGGGAGCACGGCTAGGTCGTCGGATCTGGGTGGAACGGCGGCGGCAAGCGGGGTTCTGGGTGGAAGGAGGATGGCGTCGAGCGGCTAGGTAGTCGGATCTGGGTTGAACGGCGGCGGCGAGCGGGGTTCTGGGTGGAAGGAGGATGGCGTCGAGGGCTGGAGAGGAGATGAACGGCAGCGGCATCAGGATCGGCAGCGTCGGCTGATAAGTGGAGAGAGAGAGAGTTCGATGGCGGCGGGGGTTGACACGGAAGTCGAGGGGGTTTTATACCGGCGGCTACAGTAAATTCGGTAGCTAGGGTTTCCCATGCGGGTTTGGGTCCGGGTTGGGTTTGGCTCGGGTTCGACCCGACCCGACCCAATAAACTGGGTTTGGTTTGATTCAAACAGGGTTTAGGTTCTGTTTAATAAGCCAATAGTTTTTAAGACTTTAAACGCGTTTCTGGAGTCCAATAAATTCACCGAAAAATACCACATGTCCAGTTTTCTATTTTACACCATAAAATATTATTTTCATAATATTTTAACACCAATAAACTTTATTTAAAAATCCTTAACTCATAATTACCTTGCTTCTTCGTCCAGAAAAATACCGAAAAAGTTGGGAAAAATTATATTAAAATTATTCTAAAAAAATTAGGGTGTTTACAAGTTGAGACGACAACCGATATTAGAGGTAATATGAACATGATAATCGGTAGTCAAAACTGTGAAGGTTTGTTCAGAGGTATATGAACATGACAAACTTCTGGGGAAGGGAATGAAATGCTTGGATGATGAACATAAACTTATGTCTGGATAATTCACTGTAGAGTGATTTTCCTGAAGAATTATTGGAGAAACTTTTATAGGGACTCTTCCTCGGGTACATTCTTGAAGAGAGCGAATTGTCACGTAAAAACGAATGAAAATTCAATTGGTAACGATCGTCCCTTTGTTTACAGATGCAAAGTGATGACCTTGTCCTCGATCAACTCCTGAATTCTCTTTTTTAGCACGTAGCACGCCTTTGTGGGGTGGTGTATGTACCTATGGAAGGGACAATAATTTGGGTCATCAACTTTGCCTGCCCTCTCAGGATGCCTGATGTTGGGTAGCTGAAGCTTGCGCTCCTTCATCAACATATTAAAGATTTCAATGACGTCGTCTTCATTAAAGGAGAAATTTCCTTTTGGTCTTCGGGCTCCTGATGCCTGAATTTTACGGTTTTTCGAGAAGATCGTCGTCGTTGCATCATCTTTGGATCTTAAGGGAATTCTACCCCCAGCTTTGGATACCGTCCTATTTTGTCGAGGTAGGCTACCCCCAGACATGCCGTGGTGTCTGTCCACAGAAGCTGATTTAGCAGGACCTGCCTCTGGTTGTATAGAACTAGACTTTAAAGATTTGGGTTTCGCAAGATATGCAGTATATCCCAACCCAAAACGAGCTTGTTGACAGTAAGAGTTACCATGCAACGGTGTTCGTCTGCCCTTTCCATAGTTGAGGCCTTGTTTCAGCTTTAAATCATAACCCATGCCTTGTATAATTTTTAATGCCTGCGGGCTATATCTGTGGATTTGTATTCTGCCAGTTTTAGGCTCGCAAAATTCTTCCTGTATGATCAGGCTGCTCCGTATGCGACCGAAGACTATTGGATGCTGGTCGTCGCGAGTTGGAGGAATAATAAAGATGGAATCTTCACGTGGTCCACCTGTTATGACGACATTAGATGTTGATGCATCTTCCCACAAGATCTTCCCGCGTTTGACCGTTAGGGGAATTGAAGTCTGTTCATGACCCTTGTCTTCGTGTTTCTGGATCAGAAATTCACCCAAGTCAGGAGTCTTTACAGAAGAAGAAGATGATGGCTTGTTCCTTCTGTTCACATCAGGGGGCATGCGGATATTGGGAACCATAGTCTTCCCTGTGCCACCTATATACAACAGGTTGGCCATCTGGGTGGCGGATAATCCCCGAGGAGGGTGTCTTCCCGTAAATTGAGCCTTCTTTATGCTGAGTGGCTTTTCCTGGCGTAATTTGGAGATCTGCTCTGGTTGGCATGAAGCTGAGGATGTGCTCAGTCGGCCATCAGCTTCTCGCGTAATCCGTCGGGCAGGCATATTGTTCCTTTATTGGCGTAAAGGCCGAGAAGCTGAGTAGTTCGCCGCTTGCTTTCCCTTGCGTAGTTTGCAGTGATCATCTGCTTTTCTACGGAAGACAGATACATTTTTACGTGCGGAGCGCGTTTGTGATTCCTGATTTGGCGCTGAGACATTATCAGAAATTTTGTCTATTCCGCCAGGGACGGGAGACTGAAATTTACGCGCAGAGCGCGGATTAGGCTCCTGGACTAGCGCTGAGGCATTGTCAGAAGTTTCGTCTGTTCCGCCAGGGACGGGAGACTAAAATTTACGCGTAGAGCACGGAGTATACTTCTGGGTTAGCGCTGAGGCATTGCCAGAAGTTTTGTCGGTCCTGCCAGAGACAGGCGACTGAATTTTACGCGCAAGGCGCGGATTATACTTCTGGGTTAGCGCTGAGGCTTTGCCAGAAGTTTTGTCGGTCCTGCCAGAGACAGGCGACTGAATTTTATGCGCAAGGCGCGGAGGGAGCAAAGCTACAACCTCATTGGTCGGAGAGATCGGAGAGTCCACAGGAATGGTAGAGGATGTCTTGGGCATCCAGACCTTGCGCAGCTTCCTGTTGTTTTGGACGGAGAGGGAGTGAGAGCTACCCCCTGCTCGAAGCATGTCTTCATAGGCAGACTGGTCGAACTGGACGACCAATGTCTTCTTCACGGATCCCACGGATACCGTATCGTATTGAGCAATAGCTTCCTTATCAGAAGAGAAAGATGTCCCCAGCAGAGTCGCCATCTTGTTTAGGATGATAAACGGGAAAAGATTGATAATGTGGAAAATGAGGTCTTATACGAAAACCCGCCCTTCTTTTATGTTTACAAACAACAAGATTGTACAATTTGGTCCTACACGAGGATGTCTAAGTACAATTTATTTAATCTGGGTAAATATTACTATAGGTGTCTGATCTGCAGTCGACCACTTTAGCCCTTGGACCACACGATGTTGAAGAAGTGCCGTGGAAGACAGAAAGCAGCTTCGAAGGTTGCTAAAGAGGAGGGGATGCCCGATGCCGAAGTCGTCGATCCCTTCTCTTTGCTTGAGCTATGGATTCTTCTCACTCTCTCTCTCTCTCGACCTCTTTTCTCTAATTTTTTTGACCTTCAATTTGTCGACCTTTTCCTCTGTTGATAGAGGTCTCTATTTATAGAGTTTTAGTGACAGTGACCACTCAGTCGGTGTAGAAACCGAGTAGTGGAAAGTACAGCACCCTTTTATATGACGGTTTAAAATAACTAATGCCTGCATATAGATGACCTTTTGAGTGAGCATATGACGCGCGTCCAACTAAGGGACAGAACGCGTATATCTGCTGCGAAGATCACGGCGTAGAAGCCACGTAGGTAGTTATCCCTTGTGTAGAAGAGGTTGGCGTAGAAGCCAATGACTGTCACCATGGCATAGAAGCCAAAATAGGCATAGAAGCCGAGTAGGCATAGAAGCCAAGTAGGCATAGAAGCCGAGTAGGCGTAGAAGCCAAGTGGTCATAGAGGCCGAGTGGGCATAGAAGCCGAGTAGGCGTAGAAGCCGAGATGATATGGACGTTTTAGCCGGAATTACGGCTCTTGGAGATATAATCAAATCTCTTGCATTAAATGCAGAGATCTGCCCCCATCCTGCGCATTAAATGCAGAGGCTCATCTTTAAGATTTGCCATCATTTTGCGCATTAAATGTAGATACGCGCCTCGAATTCTGTACGAAGAGTAACTGCTGATGTGGCGGTCTGTTTGCCTTCTGCGGAGCGTAAGAAGCTCACGTCTGCTTGTGTAAAACTGGGCGGCGTATTCCCTTATATGCGTAAGAGTAGTTTACGCAAAGGAGATGTCACTAAACGACGGTTCGGTGACCTTTAATCAAATCTCCAGCATTAAATATGGAGATCCGCCATTATCCCGTGCATTAAATGAGGAGGCGTGTTTTGAAGGCCTGCCACCCTTCTGTGCATCAGGTGCAGAGACGTGCCTTGGACATCTGTCAGTATTCGGCGCTTTAAATGCAGAGACGTGCCTCGAGAAACTGTCACCGCTCTGCGTATTAAATGCAGAGACGTGCCTCGAGCCCTGTACGAAGTGCAGCTTTTGACGTGGCAGCTGTTTGTCTTCCGTGGAGCATAAACAGCTCACATCTGCCTGTGTAAAATTAGGCAGCGTATTCCTTCGTGTGTGTAAAAGCGGTTTACGCAAAGAAAATGACAGTAAATGATAGCCTGGGTTACAGTGCCGCGCCATCATTATACCCGTCGCCTGGGGAGTCGTTCAATACTCTCTGTCAGGAGTCCAGACGTCAGGTTCATTGCATGATCTGACAGGTTCATTTCGAAGAATACGAAGCGTTCCTCGTACACTTCAATGCTGCATTGAAAGCGGATGAGTTTTACACCATAAAGGCGATGAAGCACCCTGTTTACGCTGAAACAGCCTGGACATACTGCATTACGCGGATGGTCCTTGAGCCTATATTTTTACGCTGTGCTCAGCGGAAAAGCTCTGTTGCACGTCTGATGGCTCTGAGGTCCTCTGTTTACGCTGCCCTGCATCTAGATGCTGCGTATAGCTATCCAGCGTATTTTTCATGCTTCTACACTTATTCATATAAATTGTTTGGCTTACTGCTTGGTAGATGACTAGTATATAATATTGTCCTAGTATAATGATTCACTCATTGTCCTTGTTTGGTGTATGAGTAGATTATTGTTCTGATGATAGACTATGGGCTCAAGTTTGTGATACAAGTATTATTGGTCTTTAGATTGACTGTGATTGATTGTTGGTTCATTATCTAGATTAGATGCTTGATTGTTGCCTTATATTTTGTAATTGTACCTTAGTACATCTTCTCCTCCGGTTATTTTTATTCCTATATGGTTTTCATGTTATATTTTTTTTTGTTATCTTCGGTCACTCTTGAGCCTTCTTTTTTGATATTTGCTATGACTTTCCTGACCAACCCTGGATTGTTCCTAGAGTACCAGCGATCAACCCTATGGATCTTCCAGTATTGACTTGGAGGATGCACTACAATTCCAGATCATGTTGAGAACTGTGTGGAAAGATATTATAATCGACATCATTTATCATGAGTGTTTCAGTCATTTGGTCTTACTTGCTTTCCATATGTCTATCACTCTTATTATTTATTTCCTTGTTATTGTATATGGATATAAGATCGGATTTAGGCCATAGATTGCTTGTATGCTAGGATACACAATATTACTGACAAACGACCGCAATATAGGGTACCAAAGTACTCTGTATTGCTTAGCTGACCTACGTCCGCCTCCGTTTTTCAGTATTCTATTCTGAGGTCTAATAACTATTAATGGGTTATAATACTTCAAGGATAACAAAGTTGAATTTCCAGTTGAGTAGGGGGCCTTTTTATGAAGGATCTGGAACAACAAAGATTATTTTAGTGATGGAGATAAATAGGGAGAGAAGTTTGAAGATATTGTAGTTGTCCAAACAAGTACGTAAAAAAAGTACTTTAGAGAATCAGAATTGTCAGTTCTAAGACGGTGGGCATCCCACTTTTAGCTCATTCCATATTTAATTAGCAACGATAATTATCCACATCAACTAAGGAGGAGCATATGCATATGCATATAGGAAGAAGTTGCGTACGCTTCAATAATAGATAGTTTTATCTACGCGTTGGTTTATATGAGGTCGGACACAACTTATGCATGAATTTAATGGTGAATGATTGTCACAAACGTTCTGCAGTAAAGGATAATTAATCCAACAAACTAAAGTTGAAAAAAGTGAAATTCCAGTTTTAACACGAGTAGTAGTAGCTATGTGGTTATGCCATCTTCAAAAAAAATGTCATCTCATACAAAATATTATAAGTTAATCATAAAATTTTCTATCCAATTTTTGTGAAATTCGGTTGATGATATGAACTTTGCAAAAATTGGCTAGAGAAGTCCAACTCGTCGTATCGTCTGCCATTTTCATTAAAAAAAAGTTTAAATCAATAAAAATGTTAAACTGTCTAGTATTCCTGCGTTTGAGAAAAAAAAGCAAAACCGTCTAGCTTTTTCGCATTTATTTCCTATAAAAAATTAGTTTTGTATATACAATTTTTTTTTTTAAAATAAGTCCAAAATTAAAATAAATAAAAGAGAGAAAAAAACATAACTTCCATCCCATGGTTGCTTGAAGTAGGCTACTTCTATGAGCAATGGCGGATCGATTTTCCCTAGATGAATAAACTTAGTTCTACAACTTGAAACGACGATATATTTTCTCATATACTAATCCTAGAACATATGAAGTTTATGTACGTACTCCTCTGCAGATAAAATTTCTAAAATACCTTTAAAATAGAATACGGACAAATAAAAAATTCAATTACATCAGACCCAAATACGAGCACATAAAAATTCAGTTACATTAGATCCGAAACTGATACCCACACAAGGAGGACGTAGCCCCCCTTGACCTCCAATAACAAACCTGGAAATATTGGGGGGTAGATGGTGCCAACACCGCCAAGTTGTTGGCTAATTGGATCACTAAATAGGTTAGGATTCAAAATATATCTTAGCATTATTCTTAAAAATAGATTATATTCTTCTATAAAAATGAAAAAAAGAGAAGTTGAAAATAAAAAAAAATGGAGGAAAAGTGTTAGAATTTTATTGCAAAATCTAATTTCTCATGGGAGAAAACTACAAAAATTCTACGAAAACGTCATCAAAATGCAAAACCGTCTGCCGATTTGGGCTTCTCTGCCAAAATTTCACAAGAATAATACTATTCATCCCTCAAAAATGTTCTTCAATTCCATCCCTCATTAAGTGGTAGCTATTGTGGTGGTTAATGTGCCAGTTGACTAAGCAAATTTTAAAATTAAAATTAAAATTAATATTAAAATTAAAATTAAAATTACCAGTAACTTTAAAAATTACTATTAAAATTAACATTTATATTAACATTAATATTAAAATTAACATTTATATTAAAATTTATATTAATATTAATATTAAAAATTAACATTAAGATTAATATTAAATAAATTAGTGATTAATTTTTTGGATTAAAATTTGATATGTCAGCTGCCAAGTTAGATGTCAAATAATGCTATTTAACATACCACGTTAGCTAAAAAGGAATAGTTTGGAGGAAGGTTTTGGAGGAATGAATAATATTACTCTTTTCACAAACAAGACATTCTCCATCAAATTTCACCAAAGTTTGATATGTAAAAAAAAAAAAAAAAAAACCCCTTTTTTTATGCAAGTTAATTCAATCTTTTAAGACATTCAGTGAATGGCGCAACCAGGAGGAGCTGAGGCCATGAATAAGAACTCCAAATTCAAGTGAACAAATATTGAGATCAATGTATTGAGTCAAAATTCAAATGCACTGTGCAAGTGCATCTCCTCTCCAATGGATTACGTGGGAGAGTCGTTTTACATGAATATCTCAAGTATTTGCTTTGGGCTTAGATAATTATTTAGCAATAAGATTTCTATTTGGTAGTAAAACTATTCCAGGAATTATCCTAGTTAATCCGGATTTACAATCGCTTTTGGTAATTGTCTTGGGCTTATTAGCTAATAATTTAGCAATAAGATTTCTGTTTGCTAGTAATCCGGATTTACCATCGCTTTTATTATAAAATCTTCATTATTTCAGTCTGAATAATATAAGAAGAAAGTAAAGATAAATAGTAGTGCCATTGATTGAACAACTTCGAGATCTGTGATGCAACGAGTACTGTTAGTACCGAGACATATCAATAGATAGAGAAACTGATATCAGGAACATAGATACAATTACGACTTGCAGTTCGGTCTCTGTATGATCCAGCCTGACATCTATTTGACTGGTTTACATCACCGTTTAATCTTTATACAATTCGTAGCGTTGTTCCCAACCGAGGCATTCACTTATACTTTTCATTGTCCCATATAGAAAGTTTTATCCACCGTCTACTATAGATCATCTAAAACCAACTCATCAAGGAACACATCAAATCATAATATACTAGTTATAACTTTACGCTATGTCTCGGTACTATCCCATTTTTTACTGATAGGCTCATTTCGTTCACTAAAATAAGGTTCAAGGTAAACACAACGTCAAAGGGTAGAGGCATATACCACTCAGGAACTAAGCCATTCCGACAAATTCTGCTCCTTGCACCGATCCAACATCTGTAACAAGCTGTCCCTCCCACAGTGGCACTGCCGACCACAAATACCATACCAACTGTCCCATTCTGAAATATAACCAAATCTACGTGCTGATCAACTCAATTGTTGTTGATTCTATCACTGATGTTGCTATCCACTTCTCTCTGACGTACCATACCGGTAAGCACTATCGATTGTCACCCATCAATCTTGACACTACCCAATTTTCAGGACAGGATATTTTTTTATTTTTAATTTGGTAAATTGTGTATTGATCATATATTGATCATAAATATTTGTATTAATATTTAACTAGATACATGTATTTATTTTTTTATTAGTTATTTTAGGATTTTGGCTAGTCTGGCCCATGTCAGGCCCTAGTGGACCTTTGCCAGACCCAACCAACACCCTTGTCAGACTTATTTATTGGTTTATAGTAATTATAATTTAATTAGTTAGTTGGAGTGATTATGATTTAGTTAGAGTGCATTTGAAAACCCCAAAACCAAACCCTAATTAGCATGACTTAAGTGAGGAGTATTTTAGATTTTGTACCCATGTCAAACCCTAACCCAACCCTTCATTACATGGCCGCCCCCCTTTCCCCTTCATTCCATTCACTCTCTTTCTTTATTTTCACTCTCTTTCTTCATTTCTCCTTCCTTTACTCCTCCAACCCAAATTTCAAGTAAGTTTTCTTTCCCATTTCTCTTTCCACCTCCAATTCTTCATCCATATAAAACCTTAACCCTTTATTTTCCTCTAACCTAGGTGTGTAAAACCTAGATTTGGTGTAGGAGCTTAGTTTGGAGGCTTGGAGGCTTGGTGTGGTGATTTCTAGGGATTTTGGAGACTTTGGCCTTGGAATTTCAACTCCCAAGAGGTAAACCCAAACTTTCCTCTTAGTGATTACTCTAATATAGTGTAATTAGTAGTTTAAAACCTTCCTAGCCCTTAGGGCTATCCATGGGAGGAAGTTGGAGCTTGTTTGGATGTGTTTGGAGACTTTGGTATAGGATTTTGTGTCAATTTTGGGTGAAATCCGAGATTGGCCCAATTTTGGGTGTTGTCCTAGGTTAGACGGACATAGATAGACGTACTTGGGTGTCTTGAGAGTAAGTACGTGTCCCCGTTCGGACACGTAAGGTCGTGTTGCAGAGATTTGGACGTTTTGGACGATTTGGGGGTTTTTCCTTCGACATGGGTTCCACATGCATGTAAAATTTTGTCATGGACCTAGAATCGGAGAGTTAGCATTTTTGTGAGGTTTTAGACATTGATTAGAACACGTGGATAAATTTTGGGTCAATTCTGAGTAGGTTTGGTATGCGTTTTACGAGGTATCTGTCACTACCACATTTTCTAGGAAAGGGTATTTTAGTAATTTCCTATTTAAATAAATATTGTGCATGGTAAATAATTAATTGTTGTATTATTTAATTGTTGTTAGATATTATTTAATTATTTTAGACTTATTTTAGTGGACCCAACTAGTTTAGTTTGGACCCATGGACCAACATGAATTAATTAGTTAGACTTGGCCCATTTAGAAAGCCCATAGTTAAGGAGATGGATTAAATTAATTAAATGATTAGACTAGAAGCTTCCTTCCTTAATTATTTCTTCATGAGAGGCCCCAAGGGGTACATTGGACATTTTACAATTGCTTGGGGGAGGGGCTATGGCCGGCCTATTAAAGAGGGGGGGAAATTTCTCTCTCCTCTCATCTCATTCCAAATCTAGATCTAGAATTCTCCCACTACCAAATTCCCTCCATTCCCAATCCAATTCCCTACCAAATTCATTCCAAATTCTTCCCAATTCACCATTAGAGAAGGAGGAAGCAAGGATCTAGAAGAAGGAAGCAAGGATCTACAAAGAGGAGCAAGGATCTACAATTTGGAAGCAAGTTCATCTCAATTGGAGGTTTCATTGGGAATCCATCTCCCAATAGGTATAATTCAGATTTTCCCATTTAAATAGCTTCTAAATCTGAGATTTAATCATGTAAAATCAACCTATATGTATGTACTACCCATAGGACTTTGTTTTGTGTTCATAGGAGACCCATGGAGAAAGTTATGGTGCTTTTTGTGTCAATTTTGTTGGAATTCCGAATTTACATTTTGTTGTGTGTGTCAATTGATCCTATAGATCAATTGGACAATGAGCTTTGTGTTTGGAGCTAGTGTCGTGTCCATATTGGGATACTTGTGGTTCGTATCCCAACTATTTGGTGATACGTGTCATTTGGGGGTTTTCCTCCGACACGGGGCTTTGAACATGTCGTATTTTGACACGGACACATCGATCTACTTTTGACGCTTTGATTTGTTCATAAATATTATTTGTGATTTGTTTGTGTCCTTCGGGGTGCAATTGGTTGTGTGTTGGACTCGTGTCGCATGCGTATCCTAGATCTAGTGGGATACGGTGAGATACTCTCCAATTGTGTGTATTTTTGCATAGATCTAATTAATTGTGGTTCAATTCTTATTTCATAATTAGTAAATATATATAGATATTATATATTTATTTTGTGTATTTATTATGGTAATTATTGTAGCATGGATCTATATTTTGTGTGTGCTAATATTATGTACAATATAATATATATAGATTTCTTACATGCAAATATATATGTTACTACTTGTTAAATAATATAATTTATACATAAAATAATTGTAAAATATATTGTATGTTTAATTGTGTAATTATATTATTTATAATTATTATGTAATTATTTGGATATTAATGTAAATATTTTAGGTGTGCTTCTAGCCATGTAAATTATATGTTCTTTGTTAAATATTTGAAGGTATAAGTTTATGTGTATATTAATATATATATGTACATTTTTGTATTAATGGTTTATATATATGTATATATATACTGTTTTATATATTCTGTTTATATATATATATATATATATATATATATATATATATATATATATATTGTTTATATATTCTGTTTTTATATATATAATTATATATATATAACTTGTTTTAGTGACAGTGAATTAATGACAGTAAAAACTGTCATTAATTAGCCGACTAATAGCAGCCGCTGTAGCCTTCGGGCAATTAATGACAAACCTGTCATTAATTGCAGCAGCGGAAAACAGCAGCTTTTCTGCGACGCTTTTTCCGCGACAGTTTAACTGTCAGCGAAAACCAAAGCAGTGGCAGTTTATTATTTGGGTTTCGGTGACAGTCCTTCGGTGACAGTCCCGACTGTCACTATTTAAACTGTTTTGATTTAATCCTATTTTATTCACTGTTTTTCAATGACGCTTTGACAGATTTAATGTATATATTATATATTATAATTGTATATATATATATGTATATATATATGTGTTTTGTGAGGAATAATAATTGTAATAATATATTATGTTATTTATATAAATGTTGGTTTGCATATATATTATTTATGATATATATTATTTGTATTATTAATATACTTTGTGTAAGATTCTTTTGGAATCTATTTGATTCCTAAATTGTTGTAGTTTATCTCTATATTATTTTATAGATGTCTTGTGAGGTTGACTTTGGGTTTGACCATGTTTGACTTTAGTGGACTTTAGAGTCGACCATAGTTGACTTTTGACTTAGAATTGACTTATTGACCTAGAAATTGCCTAGTTTGACTTGTTCTCTTTCCGGGACCTTGTATTAATGTGGTATTCCATATCTAGGTCTTCGAGGCACCGAGTCAGACATTTGTGAGACTGTTCATTGGACTTCAGGCGAGTACATTCTCTGATAGTTTCTCATTTATGATATCCTCTATGTTCGTTGTATCTAGTGTAGATATACATGTTCTCTTGACACTATGGTTACACGGATTGGTATATCCGGATCTCGTCATGAGATGTTATTCCTTGGTATATGGTGTATATGGTGCAAGTATTGTTTCATTGGTTATCTTGTACATGTACAGACACCGATTCTCGGGGAGACTAGCTATCTTCTTGGGGAATCTCGTGCCATAACGTACCGTGGTTGGATCTATTATACCAGTCGGGGGTGGGGAGTATTTTAGTGTAGATATGTGATCATACCCTCCTTGTGCATGTCTTGTTTCTTGTGAGTGTTGATCATACACCGCACGTATGATTAACCAGGCCATTATACTCTTGTGCAAGTTCCCAAGCCGATCACATGTTAAAGCTAGTACTCACACACTTAGTCATTAGTATTCTTGTTCCATCAGCATATTGTTCATTATTGTATTTCTTTCCAGTATTCCTTATTGTCTCTACATTTCTTGTCTCTATTTATGCATCTTGTTTATCCACAGCTATTTACTGTTACATAGTTTTTATCATTGTTTGAGAACTGCTGTTAGGGTTGTACTCTGCTCCTTTCCTGACTGGATATATTTTTCCAGATGACACTGAGGAGTACCCTACCTATTATGGACCCCAGGATGTTGTGGGTTTAGATTCTGAGACCCTGGCTCAAGAGGGACTTATCCCAACTGAGACAGTTGACCCTGGAGTTGTAGCTTTATAGTTTTGTAGTATTCTTTTGTACTGGATTTGTCTCCAGCTTATTTCTGTATTTTTCTTCAGACTCATTGATGTATTATTTTAGACTCATGAGTTGTATTGTGACTATTCTATTCTTATCTGATTCGTGCTCTTTCCATCTTAGTTCTGTGATTGAGTATTTTATCATTATTGGTGGTTCATTATATTAGATAGATTATCTAGACAGCGTTCTACCGCCGATTCTGCGGCGTAGGCTGGGCGTTGTTTCCGACTAGTGCCCTTACACCGGGTGCGGGTCGTGACACATTTTTGGTGGTGGCCCATGCAGGTCGAGCTTCACAAGGATGTGATGTCGTGGTAGTACGGCAACTTAGTTGTACTACTGCGAGCCTGCAATAGGATATAGGATATAGGCTGAGATACTCAATCACATCTAGGAAAATTTTTTTGATTCAACTATTCTCCTTTGATATTGATACTTGATCCCTTAAACTTGTCCTTTCCTTGATATCTTACATCTTGTGCCATATTGATTCTTTCTTTCGCTTTGTCTCAGGATGCCGCCTAAAACTAGATCACAGCAGGGGAGAGCAGCTTCTGAGAGGTCTGCGACATCCCGAGGGCCTGCACCAGTCACTTCTCCGGTGATTGGAGTGTCAGCTGCTTTCGGAGGTCCACCACCCACTCAGAGGACTGTGCCAGCTGTATCTGAGGGGCTTCCACCTCCACCTCCTGTGCCAGCAGAGGCGTCACAGATGTTTACTCTGTTTCGTGAGATGCTCGAGGCACAGAGGGCTCAGTCAGAGGCACATCAGAGGCAGACCGACGTTCTACGGCAGGGCATCGAGAGTGCTCATCAGCTTGCTCGTGCTGTAGTCGAGAGAGGAGTTCCGATCCAGCAGCAGGTTGTTCCTCAAGTTGCTCAGCTTCGGCCAGGCAACATTCAGGACTTCAAGAAACTGGAGCCTAGGGTTTTCAAAGGGACGGAGGGCATCGTCTATGCTGATGATTGGCTCGAGGACATTGAGCGTCTTATGAGGGTGTCCCGTCTTTCTGAAGATCTGAATATTGAGGCGGTAGGACTTCAACTGTTCGACGTCGCTCGTACTTGGTTCAGGAATGAGCCGGTTCTAGTTGACGCAGGACAATCTTGGGAGGTATTCAAGGACCTTTTCAAGAAGAAGTTTTTCGTCCGGATAGACAGGCTTGACTTGGGGAGACAATTTGAGAGTCTCATTCAGGGAAGCATGTCTGTGGAGGAATACGCTGCGGAGTTCGGTAGGCTGAGCCGATTTGCAGAGTATCTGGTGAGGGAGCCGGAGGTTCGAGCTATTCGTTTCCGAGAGGGTCTAAACTGGGAGGTGAAGATTCTCATTCCGTCTTTTTATGAGACATACTCGAAGATACTTGCGGAGGCACGCAAGGTTGAGCGAGATCTGGGTTTGAAGACCAAGAGAGACCGTGATTCTTTTCTGGGGGCCAACGGCAGTGCAGTATCTGCCAAACGTCCTCATTTCCAGTCCAGACCTTTCCAGCAGCCACAGCAGAACCAGACTCCAGCTAGAGCGCCTTTTCACCAGGCACCTCAGCAGCAGAGACAGTTACAGCAAGCTCTATGCAACTTCTGCAAGAAGCCCGGCCACATCTGGGAAGTTTGCAGAAAGAGGCTAGGAGTTTGTTTGTATTGTGGTACTGAAGGGCATCAATTGAGGGAGTGTCCTCGTCGTGCAGTTCAGGGAGCAGCTCCAGCTCCGAGGGCACAGATGAGACCACCTGCAGCACAACCGAGGGGACCGCTTCCGACACAGCAGCAGCGTTTTGTCCAGCATCAGCAGCAGGGAGGTGCTCGGCAGGGACGAGCGTTTGCTATGACAGTCGAAGAGGAGGAACCCACCGGAGATGTCATCGCAGGTTCTATTCTTCTTGATTCCATTCCAGCTTTAGCTTTGTTTGATAGTGGTGCTTCCCATAGTTTTGTATCTGTTTCTTTTGCTCTAAAGCATGGTTTGGTAGCTGAGTCTTTGCTTAGGACTTGCAAGATCATGACCGGGGGAGGCATTATCCTGGTTAATGATATTTGCAAGGATCGGAGAGTTACTCTGGGAGGCCGGGAGTTGAGTGCGTGTCTACTTGTAATGCCACTTCCGAGCTACGACATTGTACTCGGGATGGATTGGTTGAGTAGGCACCGTGCTAGCATAGATTGTAGAGGAGGTAGAGTTTTGTTTGGTCCGCCAGGAGAGCCAGAGTTCGAGTTTGCTAGAGGAGCTGCGGAGCAGGAAGAAGGCATTATTTGTGGAGCTATGGTGGAAGACAAGGAGTTGCCACATCCGTTGATAGCAGAATTTTTGGATGTGTTTCCTGAAGAATTGCCAGGATTGCCGCCAGATCGAGATGTTGAATTTTTTATAGACTTGGTGCCAGGTGCAGAACCGATTTCGCAGCATGTCTATAGAGTAAACAACAACGAGCTGGTCGAGTTGAAGAAGCAGGTGGACGAATTACAGGATAAGGGGTTTATCAGATCGAGTTCTTCACCATGGGGAGCCCCGGTATTGTTTGTACCGAAGAAGGATGGATCGGTGCGTATGTGCATTGATTACAGGGCTTTGAATAATCTCACTATCAAGAATAAGTATCCTTTGCCACGGATTGATGATCTGTTTGATCAGTTGAGTGGTGCGAAGGTGTTTTCTAAGATAGATTTGAGATCAGGCTACCATCAGGTGAATGTGAAGCCGGAGGACATACCGAAGACTGCTTTTAGAACTCGGTATGGTCAGTTCGAGTTTATGGTGATGCCGTATGGTTTGACTAATGCACCGGCGGTATTTATGAACTTGATGAACAAGGTGTTCCACCAGTACCTTGACAAGTTCGTGGTGGTGTTCATCGACGACATACTCATATACTCGAGGACACCGGAGGAGCATGAGGAGCATTTGAGGATTGTGTTGGATGTGCTGAGGAAGGAGAAGCTGTATGGAAAGTTGTCCAAATGTGAGTTTTTCTTGGACAAGGTGGAATTCTTGGGGCATGTTGTGACTGGTGATGGTATTTCAGTGGATCCGAAGAAGATTTCAGCAGTGGAATCTTGGAAGACTCCGAGTTCGGTAGCAGAGATCAGGAGTTTCTTGGGATTGGCAGGCTACTACAGAAAGTTTGTGCAAGATTTTTCGAGGATTGCCGAGCCGATGACCAGACTCACAAGGAAGGATGTGGAGTTTGTTTGGACGGAAGATTGCCAGGCCGCTTTTGAGGAGTTGAAGAAGAGGTTGACGTCTGCTCCTATTTTGACATTGCCATCAGGGTCCGGAGGTTTTACTATTTATAGTGATGCATCGGGAAAGGGTTTAGGTTGTGTTCTTCAGCAGCATGGGAAAGTGATTGCCTATGCATCCAGGCAATTGCGTCCTCATGAAAAGAACTATCCTACCCATGATTTGGAGTTGGCAGCTGTCATATTCGCCCTGAAGTTGTGGAAACATTATTTGTACGGAGAGCGTGTGGAGATCTTCACAGACCACAAAAGCTTGAAGTACGTTTTCACGCAGAAGGAGTTGAACATGAGGCAGCGTCGGTGGTTGGAACTGATGAAGGATTTTGATATCTCTTTGCAATATCATCCTGGGAAGGCCAATGTAGTTGCCGATGCTTTGAGCAGGTATCCGGTAGCTATGTTCTTGACGCAGGATCGATATTTGTTGGAGGACTTGGAGAGCTTGGGCATTGAGGTGATTGTTCCGGGTGGTGCTATGCAGATGTGGGGATTGCAGATACATTCAGATTTGATGGATAAGATCAAGGCAGCACAGTATGATGACGTATCTTTGAGGAGTATCAGAGCTCAGGTGAGAGCAGGATTAGAGGATGATTTCACTATTGCAGAGGATGGATCTTTGAGGCATGGAGTTAGATTGTGTGTGACTAGTGGGGAGTTGCGTGAGGAGGTGTTGCAGGAAGCGCATCGCTCTCAGTATTCCATACATCCAGGTGCTAACAAGATGTATCGAGATATGCGAGAGAGTGTGTGGTGGTATGGCATGAAGAGGGAAGTGGCACAGTTTGTATCAAGATGCTTAGTGTGCCAGCAGGTGAAAGCCGAGAGGCAGAGGCCAGGAGGTTTACTTCAGCCATTACCCATTCCAGAGTGGAAGTGGGAACACATTACTATAGATTTTGTGTCCGGACTACCACGATCTCCAGGAGGGAAAGACGCGATTTGGGTCATTGTTGATAGATTGACCAAGTCGGCCCACTTTTTGCCTTTCAAGGTGGGTTTGTCTACGGAGAAGCTGCCAGAGATGTATGTGAGGCAGATCGTTAGGATACATGGAGTTCCCGTCAGCATAGTCTCAGATCGAGATAGTCATTTCACTTCTCATTTCTGGAGGATTTTGCAGGAGAGTTTGGGCACTCAGCTCAAATTCAGTACTGCATATCATCCCCAGACAGATGGGCAGTCAGAGAGGAGTATTCAGACTCTCGAGGATATGTTGCGCACTTGTGTACTAGATTTCGGGGGTTCTTGGGAGGACCATCTCCATTTGGTAGAGTTTGCTTACAACAACAGTTACCAGGCCAGTATAGAGATGTCACCTTTTGAAGCTCTATATGGTCGGAGGTGTCGTACTCCTTTGTCTTGGGACGATGTTGGAGAGAGAGTTTTGCTTGGGCCAGAGATGGTTGTGGATGCAGCAGAGAAGGTTCAGTTGATCAGAGATAGACTTCGAGTGGCGCATGACAGACAGCGGCATTGGGCCGATAGCCATCGGAGACCTTTGGAGTTTGAGGTGGGTGGTTTGGTGTTTCTGAGGATTTCTCCGACACGAGGCACGATTCGCTTCGGTGGAGGCGGAAAGCTTAGTCCGCGATTCATTGAACCTTTCACTATTCTAGAGAGGGTCGGTGCAGTTGCTTATAGACTAGACTTGCCACCTGCATTGGAGGGAGTGCACAACGTGTTTCATGTGTCGCAGTTGAGACGATACGTGGCAGATCCTAGTCATGTATTGGATCACTCAGAGATAGAGGTGGGTCCTACTCTTAGCTATCCAGAGCAGCCAATTGGAATTCTGGATCGGAGAGAGAAGGTGCTGAGGAACCAGACTATTCCTTTGGTGCGCGTCGCATGGAGGCATCACTCTCCGGGAAAATCTACCTGGGAGAGAGAGGATGACATGCGAGAGCGTTATCCATATTTGTTTGTACCTTGAGGTATGTTATTTCTAGTTATGTTCTGTTCATTGTTATGTTCTGTTCATTAGTTAGTTGTGATTCTTTAGTTCTGTTCTGTGATTTTCTGGGGGTAGTTTTCGTCTTTGAATTTCGAGGACGAAATTATTTTAAGGAGGGTAGACTTGTCACTACCACATTTTCTAGGAAAGGGTATTTTAGTAATTTCCTATTTAAATAAATATTGTGCATGGTAAATAATTAATTGTTGTATTATTTAATTGTTGTTAGATATTATTTAATTATTTTAGACTTATTTTAGTGGACCCAACTAGTTTAGTTTGGACCCATGGACCAACATGAATTAATTAGTTAGACTTGGCCCATTTAGAAAGCCCATAGTTAAGGAGATGGATTAAATTAATTAAATGATTAGACTAGAAGCTTCCTTCCTTAATTATTTCTTCATGAGAGGCCCCAAGGGGTACATTGGACATTTTACAATTGCTTGGGGGAGGGGCTATGGCCGGCCTATTAAAGAGGGGGGAAATTTCTCTCTCCTCTCATCTCATTCCAAATCTAGATCTAGAATTCTCCCACTACCAAATTCCCTCCATTCCCAATCCAATTCCCTACCAAATTCATTCCAAATTCTTCCCAATTCACCATTAGAGAAGGAGGAAGCAAGGATCTAGAAGAAGGAAGCAAGGATCTACAAAGAGGAGCAAGGATCTACAATTTGGAAGCAAGTTCATCTCAATTGGAGGTTTCATTGGGAATCCATCTCCCAATAGGTATAATTCAGATTTTCCCATTTAAATAGCTTCTAAATCTGAGATTTAATCATGTAAAATCAACCTATATGTATGTACTACCCATAGGACTTTGTTTTGTGTTCATAGGAGACCCATGGAGAAAGTTATGGTGCTTTTTGTGTCAATTTTGTTGGAATTCCGAATTTACATTTTGTTGTGTGTGTCAATTGATCCTATAGATCAATTGGACAATGAGCTTTGTGTTTGGAGCTAGTGTCGTGTCCATATTGGGATACTTGTGGTTCGTATCCCAACTATTTGGTGATACGTGTCATTTGGGGGTTTTCCTCCGACACGGGGCTTTGAACATGTCGTATTTTGACACGGACACATCGATCTACTTTTGACGCTTTGATTTGTTCATAAATATTATTTGTGATTTGTTTGTGTCCTTCGGGGTGCAATTGGTTGTGTGTTGGACTCGTGTCGCATGCGTATCCTAGATCTAGTGGGATACGGTGAGATACTCTCCAATTGTGTGTATTTTTGCATAGATCTAATTAATTGTGGTTCAATTCTTATTTCATAATTAGTAAATATATATAGATATTATATATTTATTTTGTGTATTTATTATGGTAATTATTGTAGCATGGATCTATATTTTGTGTGTGCTAATATTATGTACAATATAATATATATAGATTTCTTACATGCAAATATATATGTTACTACTTGTTAAATAATATAATTTATACATAAAATAATTGTAAAATATATTGTATGTTTAATTGTGTAATTATATTATTTATAATTATTATGTAATTATTTGGATATTAATGTAAATATTTTAGGTGTGCTTCTAGCCATGTAAATTATATGTTCTTTGTTAAATATTTGAAGGTATAAGTTTATGTGTATATTAATATATATATGTACATTTTTGTATTAATGGTTTATATATATGTATATATATACTGTTTTATATATTCTGTTTATATATATATATATATATATATATATATATATATATTGTTTATATATTCTGTTTTTATATATATAATTATATATATATAACTTGTTTTAGTGACAGTGAATTAATGACAGTAAAAACTGTCATTAATTAGCCGACTAATAGCAGCCGCTGTAGCCTTCGGGCAATTAATGACAAACCTGTCATTAATTGCAGCAGCGGGAAACAGCAGCTTTTCTGCGACGCTTTTTCCGCGACAGTTTAACTGTCAGCGAAAACCAAAGCAGTGGCAGTTTATTATTTGGGTTTCGGTGACAGTCCTTCGGTGACAGTCCCGACTGTCACTATTTAAACTGTTTTGATTTAATCCTATTTTATTCACTGTTTTTCAATGACGCTTTGACAGATTTAATGTATATATTATATATTATAATTGTATATATATATATGTATATATATATGTGTTTTGTGAGGAATAATAATTGTAATAATATATTATGTTATTTATATAAATGTTGGTTTGCATATATATTATTTATGATATATATTATTTGTATTATTAATATACTTTGTGTAAGATTCTTTTGGAATCTATTTGATTCCTAAATTGTTGTAGTTTATCTCTATATTATTTTATAGATGTCTTGTGAGGTTGACTTTGGGTTTGACCATGTTTGACTTTAGTGGGCTTTAGAGTCGACCATAGTTGACTTTTGACTTAGAATTGACTTATTGACCTAGAAATTGCCTAGTTTGACTTGTTCTCTTTCCGGGACCTTGTATTAATGTGGTATTCCATATCTAGGTCTTCGAGGCACCGAGTCAGACATTTGTGAGACTGTTCATTGGACTTCAGGCGAGTACATTCTCTGATAGTTTCTCATTTATGATATCCTCTATGTTCGTTGTATCTAGTGTAGATATACATGTTCTCTTGA
Organism: Iris macrosiphon; assembly: GCA_036927795.1. Taxonomy (NCBI): domain Eukaryota; kingdom Viridiplantae; phylum Streptophyta; class Magnoliopsida; order Asparagales; family Iridaceae; genus Iris; species Iris macrosiphon. The sequence goes on along the minus strand of JAYESA010000004.1, from coordinate 221,045,482 downwards.
CACTATGGTTACACGGATTGGTATATCCGGATCTCGTCATGAGATGTTATTCCTTGGTATATGGTGTATATGGTGCAAGTATTGTTTCATTGGTTATGTTGTACATGTACAGACACCGATTCTCGGGGAGACTAGCTATCTTCTTGGGGAATCTCGTGCCATAACGTACCGTGGTTGGATCTATTATACCAGTCGGGGGTGGGGAGTATTTTAGTGTAGATATGTGATCATACCCTCCTTGTGCATGTCTTGTTTCTTGTGAGTGTTGATCATACACCGCACGTATGATTAACCAGGCCATTATACTCTTGTGCAAGTTCCCAAGCCGATCACATGTTAAAGCTAGTACTCACACACTTAGTCATTAGTATTCTTGTTCCATCAGCATATTGTTCATTATTGTATTTCTTTCCAGTATTCCTTATTGTCTCTACATTTCTTGTCTCTATTTATGCATCTTGTTTATCCACAGCTATTTACTGTTACATAGTTTTTATCATTGTTTGAGAACTGCTGTTAGGGTTGTACTCTGCTCCTTTCCTGACTGGATATATTTTTCCAGATGACACTGAGGAGTACCCTACCTATTATGGACCCCAGGATGTTGTGGGTTTAGATTCTGAGACCCTGGCTCAAGAGGGACTTATCCCAACTGAGACAGTTGACCCTGGAGTTGTAGCTTTATAGTTTTGTAGTATTCTTTTGTACTGGATTTGTCTCCAGCTTATTTCTGTATTTTTCTTCAGACTCATTGATGTATTATTTTAGACTCATGAGTTGTATTGTGACTATTCTATTCTTATCTGATTCGTGCTCTTTCCATCTTAGTTCTGTGATTGAGTATTTTATCATTATTGGTGGTTCATTATATTAGATAGATTATCTAGACAGCGTTCTACCGCCGATTCTGCGGCGTAGGCTGGGCGTTGTTTCCGACTAGTGCCCTTACACCGGGTGCGGGTCGTGACAGTATCGCGAGCCGCACTCCAAGTATTCGTCGAAATGACCAAATGGCCATTTCGACTTGGTTTCTAGGTTTCGGGCTTGTGCGCGGCTTGGTTTTACCTCGGGGAGTGTGTACTAGGATTTTCGAGTTTATATATATATATATATATATATATATATATATATATATATATGTGTGTGTGTATATGGGTGAGTGTGCGTATAGTTGTTGGTGGTTTTGTGTGTGGTTGTGTGTGTTTATATACATATATATATATATATATATATATATATATATATATATATATATATATATATATGTGTGTGTGTGTGTGTGTATGTGTGTGTGTGTGTGTGTAGTTTGTGATGAGCGAATGATATAGAGAGAGTGAGATAGGAGGAAGGGAAAGTGAGTTAGAGAGATTGAGGGGGGAGGGAAGTAGCAGTAGCAGCAGCAGGGAAGTGCCAGCAGCAACAGCTACCAGTAGGAGCAGCAGCAGCAGCAGTTCGCAGTATCAGCAACAACAGTTTGCAGTATCAGCAGCAGCAGCAGTTAGCAATAGCTCCCCCCTTATATATATATATATATATATATATATATATATATATATATATATATATATAGAGAGAGAGAGAGAGAGAGAGAGAGAGAGAGAGAGAGAAGTATATATATAGATAGGTATATGTATATAGTTATATATTTAGATATATAGTTAGTATAGATAGATGGATAGGTATTTATATAGACGGGTAATATATATATATATATATATATATATATATATATATATATATATATATATATATATATATATATATATATATATATATATATAGTTAGATGTTAGATAGTGAGATGTGGAGAGAAGGGTAAGGTATCTCAATACCTTGAGATATCAAGGTATTGAGGTAAAGGGGTATCGGAGATGAGATATCGAGGTATAGCCTAAATACTAGATTATATATATATAGTAGTATGTATAAGTATATATATATATATATATATATATATATATATATATATATATATATATATATATATATATATATATATATATATATATATATAGTTAGCTAGTTAGTTAGTGTTAGAGAGGGTTAAGGCTTGAGTATCTCAATACCTTGAGATACTCAAGGTATTGGGTATCGGGGCGAGGTATTAAATTTTTGCCTAGGAATGAGGTTAGGGATAATTTTATATATATATATATATATATATATATATATATATATATATATATATATATATATATATACGTGTTAGTATATATAATAGAGGGTATAGGCGGGGTATATCGCGTAGGTTGAGATATCGGATATCGAGGGTATCCCGGTATCTCAAGGAGGCGAGTTTGTGGGTTTACTAGCTTAATAAGCTAGTTTTGACCTAGAATTTTAGGGGCACCCTAGTTTGACCTAGAGTTGATCGTAGTTGACCGCCAAAGTCAACCTTTGACCTAGTTTCGGCCTAGAGTTGACTTTTTGGACCCCGGGTTAACTTTTTGATCCAGATTTTACTGGTTTGACCCGTTTGACCTAGAACAACCCTAGAAGCTTGTTTTTAGTTATTTTATATCTGTTTAACTCTTTAGAAATCCGTTTAACCTTGCTTTGAGCAATAGGTCCTTGCGACGCCAGTTCGGATCTCGATCCTCGCTAGTTGCTCAGGACGTCAGGCGAGTACATTCTCTGATAGTTTTTATTATCTGATAATTATTATGATTCAGCTTCTAGTATATTATTATCTGATTTTTTGGCATGACACTGACTAGTATTTCTGGATTTATTTACTTGCGACACGCATAATTCATGTTTCTGGCCTCTATTTTTGAAATCACCTACTGTCATCACATCAGGACTCACTACAGGCATCACTCATATTTCTGGCTGGACTCATATTTATTTTACATGTCGGGTCTTGGATTCACTTGTACTAGTCGGGGCAGAGAAATACTCGAGTAGACATGTAAATATTTCCAAATCTAGAATCACTAGAATCACTGCCTCTAATCTAATCTGGAATGATAGTTGTCGCACACCCAGTGTGCAGTGAGCCGTACTTACCCCTAGCAGTTTACATGTCAAAACAGGTATCTCAGAGATACTAGTTATTCTTTCTAGTCTGGTCTCACTTACACTTCTTGACTGGTCTCACTTATACTTTCTGGACTTGACTCATTACATTTACTCTGGCTGGACTCACTCCACGTCATTGTGCACACACTTGCTCTTAGTTTAGATTTCTTGTATCCTGCAGTTATTATTATCTTGCTTCTGATTTTCATGCATCTTTACCTTTATGCACCAGTTGATATATATATGTATATTTTCTTGTTCATACTTTATTTCTTTCACCTTGTGCTACTTGCTACAACTGCTTTATAGTTTTTATCATTTAACTGGAACTGCTGTTAGAGGTAAAATTTCTTCAATTCTGACTGGATATATTTTCAGAGGATCTGGAAGATTGGTGTCCAACATTTTATGGACCTCAGCCTATCGATGGTGCAGACAGGGACCCCCTAGTTCAGGAGTGATTTCCGGGTTGGTAGCCGGGATCACTAGGACCTTATATGTATTTATTAGCTTTTGGTACCAAATTTATCCCTGGCTTTGGTTTGAGACTTTGTATTGTATTTGATTCAGGATATGTTGTTGTTATTATTATTATTGTTGATGTCTTTAGTAGTAGTTATTGTGTAGACTTTGTAGTTGTTAGACTTCCTTGTTATCTTATCGTGCTTAGATCGTGATTGAGTATCTGTATTGTCACGCCCCGATCTCCCGCAGGCAATCGGCCGTTCCCGCTAGGCGAGAATCACCCTCGCCAGCGCTTCTGCGGAACGATCGCTTAACCCATCCGGGCGTGATGTCGCACGAGCGTGAGCCACGCCCGTGCAAGGCCATGGTTCATTGGATGGCGGCAAGAGTTCTAAGCCACAGAGTCGCACAGATTGTCCGAGTGCAGTGGAGTCATGAACGCATAGGCGATCGGTAACAGGTTCACTGAGTCGACAAATATAGCGGAAGCATTAAAACACAAGTTGAAGTAAAGCAAGCTCTTTTATTAATATGAACATGTGTTACAGGCGGCGTATAGCCGAGATTACAAGTCGCTCAAGCCTCTCTCTCTGAAACAGTAAAAGCTTGCCAAGTGGCTACAACTATGGAAATAAATGTACAGGCGATGGTCAGGCGACGCTCCAACATTATGTCTTGTATATGCGCTTCAGTCCCGGACGCACCGTTGCTTCAGAGTGATGTCCACGCCTTAGCACGCACGTTGGAGGCATCCGCACCGAACGAGGTTCTCCCGCACCCTGCATATCAAACTGGTGGATTATCAGTACATTGAATGCACTAGTGGGGAAGCTACTCGCCCGCTCGACAAATCCAAACACGTAATACAGGTTCCGTGCACAACTATTAAGTTGTCTTTCTAGTTGCCTTAGGATCAGTTTCATGCAAACATTGAATAGCCTAACGTGTCGGGCAGTGCACCGTGCGATATTAGAGGAAACACGGCGAGACTTACCAACTTACCATCTCCTTCCCTGTCCAAGGCAAACATTAAGGCAACTTGTTAATTCGAGAAGAGGCATGTATAAACATTCAGGAGGCAAGCATATGCAAACACGAGGGTCGTTTAAACATGATCGTTCAGGTGTTCAGTTGTTCTTGATGCGATACAGTAACTCGCATGCGATAGCCGCTAAGCGAGGATGACTTATCTATATGAACACGGTCGCTGGCAAAGCCATTATGGACACTAGTCTTAAACGAGAGTAGTTTGCAACGAAAGTACAGTGGTGCTACAAGCCATCTCGTTTAGTACAGTAGACTATACAGTAAGTTCAGCCATGGAGCGGATGGTATACAGCGAAAGAACGGTGGGTGCTGCACACTATCTCGTCCAGTACAGTTGGCTGAAACAGTGGAGTTCCATCCGGATCGGAGCGGCCCCAGTGCCCCGGAGACCGTCCGTGGAACTATGCCTCGTTTCCGAGTTGTCCGCGACATGCAGGTCAGGGTCAGGGTCAGTTTCCCCTTCACTAGATACTCGAGTACTGTAGAACAGGAGTACAGTGGTACAGTGGTACAGTAGAACAGTAGTACAGTGGTACAGTATTACAAGAGATGTTTGAATCATGATTCTGTACAGTGATTACTTGTCTTGATGCATTCCCCTGGTTCGGGGATGCCTTGGGTGACCTAGCGGTCCCGGATACTTGCAGGAACATTCAGGCACGGAATGACTACGTAGTAGTCTTCCGGGGTTTGGATGAAAATACGGTAACATTCAAGCAGACAAGCATGCGTTTCTAAGGGATATAAGTAGGCACGTTGCTCGGACCCGAAGGTAAGCCGAGGGATAAAACCGTTAAGGGACTTAGCATGCGAGGGTCTGAATATAAGCAGTATTTCAATTTCCATGTTCTAGCAAGCAATACAAGTTGGGATTATTCCCTTAGCTAGGTGCGTTGGATTTATTAGCATGCAGGGGGTTATCACCTAGCGACTAGCATGAATATTCCAGATTTTATGTGTGCTGGCTAAGCAAAGACAAGTTCACCGTAGCCACCCACCTTAGCGATGATTCACCTCGGTAGAACGATACGTCAAGCGAGCCTCTGAAAGCCTAAGCCGAATTCCTGTAGGGACAAGTCTGGATATCCTTTGCTTCTCCTTTGAGGCAAAGCGGGTCGGGACAGATGCATGATTGCCGTTTGAGATGGCAGTCCACTTGAGCTCAACGGGGTGTTACATCCTACCCAACTTAGAAAAAGTCTCGTCCTCGAGACTTACTAAGGACAAGCAGTAATCTAGGGTTGAGGCAATCCTAGACAAGTCGTTGTACTTGTTCATTTGGATATTCACTTGCACAAGCTTCGAAATCAGCATATCGCTTAGACTGGATCGTGCGCACTTTCGAAGGGCCCCTCTAGCGTGAACACGTCAACCAGCTTAGTGATAGCGAAGTCTCAGCACTCGAGTTTCACCTTTTCTTAAGTCTTGGATGGTGCACTAGTTCAAGGCGTCCCTCGAATAGATGCATTCAACCAAACTTAGGGTTAGTGAAAATCGGACAAGCTACTAGAGATACTCTCAAGGGTTCGCACCGGTTGGCACAAAGTCCACTCGCAGCATACAACCAGACAAGCAAGCATATCATTCAAAACGTATTTTGAAAGTATTTAGACTTATTGTTGGAACATCCCATCGAGGCATTGAGAGAGAGCGTGCACATAACCCACGAACGAGCTTTCAAAACAGAGATATCGAATTGAAGTCCAAAGGCGTAGAAGCCAGGCTCTGATACCAACATGTTACGCCCCGATCTCCCGCAGACAATCGGCCGTTCCCGCTAGGCAGGAATCACCCTCGCCAGCGCTCCCGCGGAACGATCGCTTAACCCATCCGGGCGTGATGCCGCACGAGCGTGAGCCACGCCCGTGCAAGGCCATGGTTCATTTGCTGGCGGCAACAGTTCTAAGCCACAGAGTCGTACAGATTGTCCGAGTGCAGCGGAGTCATGAACGCATAGGCGATCGGTAACAGGTTCACTGAGTCGACAAATATAGCGGAAGCATTGAAACACAAGTTGAAGTAAAGCAAGCTCTTTTATTAATATGAACATGTGTTACAGGCGGCGTATAGCCGAGATTACAAGTCGCTCAAGTCTCTCTCTCTGAAACAGTAAAAGCCTGCCAAGTGGCTACAACTGTGGAAATGAATGTACAGGCGATGGTCAGGCGACGCTCCAACATTATGTCTTGTATATGCGCTTCAGTCCCGGACGCACCGTTGCTTCGGAGTGATGTCCACGCCTTAGTACGCACGTTGGAGGCATCCGCACCGAACGAGGTTCTCCCGCACCCTGCATATCAAACTGGTAGATTATCAGTACATTGAATGCACTGGTGGGGAAGCTACTCGCCCGCTCGACAAATCCAAACACGTAATACAGGTTCCGTGCACAACTATTAAGTTGTCTTTCTAGTTGCCTTAGGATCAGTTTCATGCAAACATTGAATAGCCTAACGTGTCGGGCAGTGCGCCGTGCGATATTAGAGGAAACACGGCGAGACTTACCAACTTACCATCTCCTTCCCTGTCCAAGGCAAACATTAAGGCAACTTGTTAATTCGAGCAGAGGCATGTATAAACATTCAGGAGGCAAGCATATGCAAACACGAGGGTCGTTTAAACATGATCGTTCAGGTGTTCAGTTGTTCTTGATGCGATGCAGTAACTCGCACGCAGATAGCCGCTAAGCGAGGATGACTTATCTATATGAACACGGTCGCTGGCAAAGCCATTATGGACACTAGTCTTAAACGAGAGTAGTTTGCAACGAAAGTACAGTGGTGCTACAAGCTATCTCGTTTAGTACAGTAGACTATACAGTAAGTTCAGCCATGGAGCGAATGGTATGCAGCGAAAGAACGGTGGGTGCTGCACACTATCTCGTCCAGTACAGTTGGCTGAAACAGTGGAGTTCCATCCGGATCGGAGCGGCCCCAGTGCCCCGGAGACCGTCCGTGGAACTATGCCTCGTTTTCGAGTTGTCCGCGACATGCAGGTCAGGGTCAGGGTCAGTTTCCCCTTCACTAGATACTCGAGTACTGTAGAACAGGAGTACAGTGGTACAGTGGTACAGTAGAATAGTAGTACAGTGGTACAGTATTACAAGAGATGTTTGAATCATGATTCTGTACAGTGATTACTTGTCTTGATGCATTCCCCTGGTTCGGGGATGCCTTGGGTGACCTAGCGGTCCCGGATACTTGCAGGAACATTCAGGCACGAAACGACTACGTAGTAGTCTTCCGGGGTTTGGATGAAAACACGGTAACATTCGAGCAGACAAGCATGCATTTCTAAGGGACATAAGCAGACACGTTGCTCGGACCCGAAGGTAAGCCGAGGGATAAAACCGTTAAGGGACTTAGCATGCGAGGGTCTGAATATAAGCAGTATTTCTATTTCCATGTTCTAGCAAGCAATACAAGTTGGGATTATTCCCTTAGCTAGGTGCATTGGATTTATTAGCATGCAGGGGGTTATCACCTAGCGACTAGCATGAATATTCCAGATTTTATGTGTGCTGGCTAAGCAAAGACAAGTTCACCGTAGCCACCCACCTTAGCGATGATTCGCCTTTGTAGAGCGATACGTCAAGCGAGCCTCTGAAAGCCTAAGCCGAATTTCTGTAGGGACAAGTCTGGATATCCTTTGCTTCTCCTTTGAGGCAAAGCGGGTCGGGACAGATGCACGATTGCCGTTTGAGACGGCAGTCCGCTTGAGCGGAACGGGGTGTTACATGTATTACCTTTATCATATTGTTCCTCCGTTTGGAGTTGAGATCTTGGCAGGTACTTATATTGTTGTGTGAGATTGTTAGCTAGATAGTGGACCTAGATAGCGTTCTACCGCCGATGCTGCGGCGTAGGCTGGACGTACCCACGACTCATGCCCAATTTTTCGGGTGCGGGTCGTGATACATTTTTGGTGGCAGCCCACGCAAGTCTCGAGCTTCGCAATTAGTACGATATCGTGGTAGTACAACGATTTAGTTATACTGCTGTGAGCCTGCTCTAGGATATATGATCTAGGATGAGAGTGTACTCAATCATGACTAGGAACAATTCCAATCTATTCTAATTATTCTGAAGTTACTTTCTTTTAAAATATTACTGTCCTTCTTTGATGATATCATACCTTGCACCGTATTGACTTCTTTTGATCTGTGTTTAGGATACCTCCGAAGATACGATCCCATCGTACAGTCCTAGCAGTTGCCACCGAGAGGTCTGCCACCTCTCGTCCAGCTCGTATTCAGGCAGCTACTACTGCTCCACTCACCACTCCTACAGTTGAGGGAGCATATGCTTCTCTCGGGGATCCTCCTCCACCTGTCGATCCGAGAACTACCCCAGTTGTTCCGGTGGTACCTTCTCCACCACCTCCTGTACTAGTAGACGCCGCACAGTTGTTTGCGGTCTTCAAGGAGATGATGGATGCGCAGCATCGCCAGGTGGATATGATGAGGATGCGCATTGAGAATGCCCACCATGTGGCCATGATGGCAGTAGACAGGGTAGCTCAGATCCAGCCACATGCAGAACAAGCACAACATCCTAGGCCGGGCAACATCATTGACTTTTAGAGGATGCGACCCAAGGAGTTCCAGGGTACAGAGGGGATCCTGTACGCGGATGACTGGATAGAGAAGATTGAGAGAATTTTTCTGCTTGCACAGATTCTAGACAACATGCAAATAGAGGCAGCGGGCAGTCAGATGTTCGACCTCGCTTTGACGTGGTATCGCACTGATACGAGGATCGCGACACCATGGCTTACTTGGGAGGCTTTCAAGAGGCTTTTTAAGGAGAAGTTTTTTACAGATGTGACTCTCAGTGCCTTGGAGAGCCAGTTTGAGGCACTCGTCCAGGGGAGCATACTGGTGGACGATTATGGAGCAGAGTTCTGCCGTATGGGCAGATTCGTAGGGGCTTGAGTGAGGCAGCAAAGGCGAGGAAGTTTTACAAGGGCTTGGTTATGGCGGTCAAGTCTTTGACTAGGAGTGACCGTAAAGCGAACCTTCGAGCAGATCATAGGGGGACGCTCAGAGGGCAGATGATGACTTGGAGCTCAGTCCAAGAGAGGCATGGATGATTCAGGTAGTGCGAGTGGTAGTGCAGGACCGGCTAAGCGTCCCTATGTGCAGAAGACAGCATAGCAGGGTCAGGATCAGAGAGTGCCCACTTATGCCTACTGCAGGAAGGCAGGACATACTTGGGATGTTTGTAGGAGGAGGCTAAAGTTGTGTCTGTTTTGTGGATCCGTTGCTCACCAGATACGAGATTTCCCTACTGCACCTCCATTTGGTGGAGCACAGGATCGGAGAGTTGGAGCTAGGCCACCTGTGGCACAGCATCATGCCCTGCACCAACAGAGGGAGATACCCCAGCAGGGCAGGGCTTTTGCGTTGACGGTCGAGGAGGCCGATGCTACGGGGTGTCGGGTTAGCAGGGTCTGTCTCTTTTTTGTTCTTCTTTCTGTCCTTTTCCATTTCTTGTGGTATGCTTCATTAGTACCTGTTAGACTTTTTCTTGTGCTGTGGTAGATTGTGTAGTGATCCTGATTGAGACTGTGATAACACGACCAGTAGGACCATGATCTTGCATGTTGTTTAGGTAGAATTTCTTAATTGTGACTATTGGGGGTTTGACCTAGAAGAAGTGCGATAGACTTTAAATTTCGAGGACAAAATTTTCTAAGGAGGATTGGCTTGCCACTACGCCCATTTTCAGGACAGGATATTTTTTTATTTTTAATTTGGTAAATTGTGTATTGATTATAAATATTTGTATTAATATTTAATTAGATGCATGTATTTATTTTTTTTATTAGTTGTTTTAGGGTTTTGGCTAGTCTGGACCATGTAAAACTCTAGTGGACCCCTTGCCAGACCCAACCAACACCCTTGTCAGACTTATTTATTGGTTTAAAGTAGTTATTTATATTTTAATTAGTTAGTTGGAGTGATTAGGATTTAGTTAGAGTGCATTTGAAAACCCCAAACCCAAACCCTAATTAGCATGACTTAAGTGAGGGGTATTTGAGACTTTGTACCTATGTCAAACCCAAACCCAACCCTTCATTACATGACCGGCCCCCTTCCCTCTTCATTCCATTCACTCTCCTTCTTCATTTCCACTCTTTTTTCTTCATTTCTCCTTCATTTACTCCTCCAACCCAAATTCCAAGTAAGTTTTCTTCCCCATTTCTCTTTCCACCTCTAATTCTTTATCAATATCAAACTCTACCATTCATTTTTCTCTACTACCTAGGATTATAGAGCCTAGATTTGGTTGTAGGAGCTTAGTTTGGAGGTTTGGTGTGGTAATTTCTAGGGATTTTGGAGACTTTGGCCTTGGGATTTCAACTCCCAAGAGGTAAACCCTAACTTTCCTCTTAGTAATTACTCTAATATAATGTAATTAGTAGTTTAGAACCTTTCTAGACCTTAGGGATATCCATGGGAGAAAGTTGGAGCTTGTTTGGATGTGTTTGGAGACTTTGGCATAGGATTTTGTGTCAAATTTTGGGTAAAATCCGAGATTGGCCCAATTTTGGGTGTTATCCTAGGTTTAGACGAACTTAGGCAGACATGCTTGGTTGTCTTGAGGGTAAGTACGTATCACCGTTCAGGACACATGAGTTCGTGTCGCGGAGATTTGGGCGTTTCGAGGCGATTTGGGGGTTTTTTCTTCGATATGGGTTCTACATGCATGTAAAATTTTGCCATGGATCTAGAACCGGAGAGTTAGCTTTTTGTGTGGTTTTAGACATTGATTAGAATATGTGGGTAAATTTTGGATCGATTTCGAGTAGGTTTGGTGTGCGTTTCATGAGGTATCGCGAGCCGCACTCTCCAAGTATTCGTCGAAATGACCAAATGGCCATTTTGACTTGGTTTCTAGGTTTCGGGCTTGGTGCGCGGGGTTGGGTTTAGCCTCAGGGAGTGTGTAATAAGGTTTTCGAGTTTATATTTATTATATATATATATGTATATATATGTATATGGGTGAGTGGTGCGTATAGGTGTTGGTGGTTTTGTGTGTGGTTGTGTGGTTGTGTGTTTATATATTATGTGTGTGTGTGTGTGTGATGAGCGAATGAGATATAGAGAGTGAGATAGGAGGAAGGGAGAGTGAGTTAGAGAGATTGAGGGGGGAGGGGAAGTAGCATAGCAGCATCAGGGAAGTGTCTAGCAGCAGTAGCTAGCAGTAGGAGCAGCAGCAGTATCAACAGCAGCAGTTTGCAGTATCAGCAGCAGCAGCAATTAGCAATAGCTTCCCCCCTTTATATATATATATATATATATATATATTTATATATATATTATATAAATATATATATATATATATATATATATATATATACTTATCTATAGGCATATATATATAAGTATCAACAGCAGCAGCAATTAGCAATAGCTCCCCCTATATATATAATATATATATATATATATAGGTATATGTATATGTATATAGTTATATATATAGATATATAGTTAGTATAGATAGATGGATAGGTATTGAGGTAAAGGAGTATCGGAGATGAGATATTTGGTATAGCCTAAATACTAGATTATATATATATATATATATATATATATATATATATATATATATATTATATATATATATATATATATATATTGATATTTACATATAGTAGTATGTATAAGTATATATATATATATATAGTTAGCTAGTTAGTTAGTGTTAGAGAGGGCTAAGGCTTGAGTATCTCAATACCTTGAGATACTCAAGGTATTGGGTATCGGGGCATGGTATTGGATTTTTGCCTAGGAATGAGGTTAGAGATGCTTATATATATATATATGTATATATATATATATATATATATATATATATATATATATAATATATATTATATATATATATATATATATATATATATATATATATATATACGTGTTAGTATATATAATAGAGGGTATAGGCGGGGTATATCGCGTAGGTTGAGATATCGGATACCGAGGGTATCCCGGTATCTCAAGGAGGCGAGTTTGTGGATTTACTAGCTTAATGAGCTAGTTTTGATCTAGAATTTTAGGGGCACCCTTGTTTGACCTAGAGTTGATCGTAGTTAATCCGGTTGACCGCCAAAGTCAACCTTTGACCTAGTTTCGGCCTAGAGTTAACTTTTTGGACCCTGGGTTGACTTTTTGACCCAGATTTTACTAGTTTGACCCGTTTGACCTAGAACAGCCTTAGAAGCTTATTTTTAGTTATTTTATATCTGTTTAACACTTTAGAACTCTGTTTAATCTTGCTTTACGTAATAGGTCCTTGTGATGCCAGTTCGTACCTCGATCCTCGCCAGTTGCTCAGGACGTTAGGCGAGTACATTCTTTGATAGTTTTTATTATCTGATAATTATTATGATTCAGCTTCTAGTATATTATTATCTGATTTTCTGGCATGACATTGACTAGTATTTTTGAATTTATTTACTTGCAACACGCATAATTCATGTTTCTGGCCTCTATTTTTGAAATCACCTACTGGCATCACATTAGGACTCACTACAGGCATCACTCGTGTTTCTGGCTGGACTCATATTTATTTTACATGTCGGGTCTTGGATTCACTTGTACTAGTCGGGACGAAGAAATACTCGAGTAGACATGTAAACATTCCCAAATATGGAATCACTAGAATCACTGCCTCTGGTCTAATCTGGAATGTTAGCTGTCGCACACCCAGTGTGCGGTGAGCCGTACTTATCCCTAGCCATTTACATGTCAAAACAGGTATTTCAGAGACACTAGTTATTCTTTCTAGTCTGGTCTCACTTACACTTCTTGACTGGTCTCACTTATACTTTCTGGACCGGACTCATTATATTTACTCTGGCTGGACTCACTTCACGTCATTGTGCACACACTTGCTCTTAGTTTAGATTTCTTGTATCCTGCCGTTATTATTATCTTGCTTCTGATTTTTATGCATCTTTACCTTTATGCACTAGTTGATATATATATATATATATATATATATTTTCTTGTTCATACTTTATTTTCTTTACCTTGTGCTACTTGCTACAACTGCTTTATAGTTTTTATCATTTAACTGGAACTGCTGTTAGAGGTGTACTTGCTCCAATCCTGACTGGATATATTTTTCAGAGGATCTGGAAGATTGGTGTCCGACATTTTATGGATCTCAGCCTGTCGATGGTGCAGACAGGGCCCCCCTAGTTAAGGAGTGATTTCCGGGTTGGTAGCCGGGATCACTAGGACCTCAGTTGTATTTATTAGCTTTTGGTACCAGATTTATCCTCGGCTTTGGTTTGAGACTTTGTATTGTATTTGATTCAGGATATGTTGTTGTTATTATTATTATTGTTGATGTCTTTAGTAGTAGTTGTTGTGTAGACTTTGTAGTTGTTAGACTTCCTTGTTATCTTATCGTGCTTAGATCATGATTGAGTATCTGTATTACCTTTATCATATTGTTCCTCCGTTTGGAGTTGAGATCTTGGCAGGTACTTATATTGTTGTGTAAGATTATTAGCTAGATAGTAGACCTAGACAACGTTCTACCGCCGATGCTGCGGCGTAGGCTGGACGTACCCACGACTCATGCCCGATTTTTCGGGTGCGGGTCGTGACAAATCTTTTTCTCTGAATCCCACAGACAAGCATCAATCACAAATTATTGGTTTATTATTGCATCATTTTATTGTTGGTGTTTTTTGGTATCATTACTATTAATAATTTTTTTTATGGCATCGTTGCATATTTAGACTTATTTATGGAACATCCAGTGAGTGTAAGCGAGGGTCAAAGAACTTTCCACTGAAGGAACTCAAAATAGTTGCAAAAGCACTTCGAATAATCGTGTAAGCGACTTTGAATACTTGCAGTGGCAAACTTTGAATAGACACCGAAGCGACTTTGAATACTTGTAGTGACAAACTTTGAATATACACCGAAGCGACCGTGACTAATCATAGTAGGATCTTTGAATAGTCAATGAAGCAACTTTGAGTATTCTCGGATGCAACATTGAGTAATCACGGAAGCAACTTTGATTTAAAATGATTCGAATTCAGGGACATAAAGTAGTGCTCTAATACCAATTTGTCATGCCCCAATTCCGTAGAGTCAAAATGTAGCCACTGGACATGACATCGTCCGATTGAGAGGGGTAGGAGGGGGGATATGGGTGCTGCAAGTATATATTGTACTTGTACAAGACAATTCGATCAATAATGTATGATATATCTCAGAAACAACAACATTATAGCAGAAATAAGTAAAAAAATTAAAGTCACACAAGATATAGGAAAAGTATCTATTTTTATTGATATTGAATGGATTATAAAGCTCTTAATTGTAGTGCCCCTCTCCGCATAGGCACTATATATAAGAGATATAGCTTTGCTGGCTCGAGCGGAAGCCTTCTCGAAGTATTCTCCGATCGAAACACAAGATGATTGATCTAAGTGAGTGGACATAAATTTATTCTCTGATTTTTGCACACCTTAATAATGAATCTGAGTTTTCTACTACTTGTTATAAGAAGATAGTTTCATAAGAAGAATGATAGAACCTGACTCTGCATACTTAATAAGAGAACTCATATTGCTTGTCATTAAAACGAACCCTTGCCATGATAAAAAAAATAGAGATGTTGCATGCTAAGTTACACGAGCACCGCTATCAATCGAACCATTATTATGCTAATAAGAAAGAGTAAAAGATTGCTTGTACTTGTCCTTGTATCGCATGCTAAACTAGATTAGAACTACATGCTAGTCTAAAAGAGATAGAAGAATGACTACTATGCTTGCTTAAATAATATACTGCTTGTCTGTTGCCTATCGTACTAAAAGAGATATAATTGCATGCTAGATTTATAGAACTGTTCTTGCCTGTTACTTGTTAAAAGAACATAATTGCTTGAACATGTTTAATTGATCGTACTGTAGGAGATAGAACTATATGAATAGCTTGAACTGGTGCATATAGACTAATAGTCCACCCTGAGGCTTGAAGTTCTTATTTACGGGAGGGTGTGGCTATTAGGCAAGAGTATTGAGAGCTCCGGCTCTATTGCTTGATTGATATGCCTGCTTGCTTGTTATTGATCATGTGCATCATATAGTATTTATCTGATAGAAGTGCATTCATGCATCAGTCTGACAACTTGTGCACAAAGTTTATCTCTCGAGCGGTTCCTGGGCATTGGGGATCGTTCGGCCTGGGAGAGATTTAGAACACCCTGAGGCTAGAAGTCCTTATTTACGGAAGGGTGTGGCTTTTAGTGTAGTGCTAAACCATGTATCCTGGCTGCTATTTTGAGCGTATTTTAGTGCATAGCAACCATGTATTTCGGCAGCTATTAGCCGATCTATCATTAGTGAGATGCACTTGTACGTCCCAACTGCTAATCATGGTTTCCATGGACCATCATATAGTTAGGGAGCATGCTAGTCTAGCCTTCTTACATACCTAACTGTTTGATAGAGAGACGGACAGGAAAAGAGAACCTCATTTATATATGCATATATTGCTAACTTGTATGTCTGCTGCAAGGATAATCGTTCGGCCATGGGTAAGGATCACTAAATAAGTGATCACTCATATTTTCTTATGTTCCTTATCATAAATGCTAAATGAGATGTATCTATTTTACTTGAATATTTTGTTGGCCCTATTGCTTTGAATTAAATAGTCCACTTGATGAACTTGTCTTGATTCGAGATGAACAATCTACTAGAGATAACTTTTGTTCCTAAGAGATCGAATATGGCTCATGATACATGCTGCGCACTGCACGATAGAATACTGTCCCTATAGCTTGCTTAAATGTTTGAATGTGCAAACTGGTTTTAAAGACATTTTTGAAAAGATGGAATCTGACTATAATCCCGTGCTGCATGAAATGAACCTAGGTAAAAGTAGCAATATCACTAGTAATATAATATTTTGCCACATGCTTCCTTAGTGTTGGTTTCAGGGAGTGTTGCTTCTATTCATTAATTTTATACTCAATAGTACTTTCTATAAAGTGTTGACCCACCAACAGTTTGTTTTTCTTAGGTGCTAGATCGTCTGAAGAAGCGATAGCCGTGCCTCATCCCTAGGACCCAGAAATCTAAAGTCGATGCCTTGAGCCGTATCGAGATTTGCTTTGAGCTGCTTTTATATAAATGGATGTAATGTATGGAACGATGTCATTGTAATCGAGAGAAAGAGAGCTTGTGCGAATTGTAATCTCGGCCAAGTGCCGCTTGTATCATATCTTGATTATCAATAAAGAGCTTATTTTCTTATGCCATTGTGTTCTTTACTTTTCTGTAATATTGTGTCGCTACTCCCATCTTGAATAGCTTAATTGCCCTTGTTCAAGCTTTGGCCTTATACAAGCGCAACTTAGGCTTGCACGATATCATGCCCACACGAGGACGATCGGTCCCGCAAGGACCCAAGCGAGGACGAACGGCCCCCCTGCGGGATCGGGGCATGACATTAATAGCCAACTTAAAGTACATATCATCTAGACTTACAATAAACTTTGCCAACTTGGCTTACAACATCACTAGTATAATGAATGTCCTATTCCAAACATTATGCCCTATATAGCAGAAATTATCTTCAGGAAAAGAGCTTCTACATACCCAACAGTCCTGCGATGCCTCAAGAATAGTCAAGCTGTGTCCTCGCACCTGTGAACCTGAAGGTGTGCCAGAAACGTTGGTCAGTACTCCAAATGTACTTGTAAAAGCATAAAAAATCTAGCTTCTATACACTCAAACAAATATGCACCTCAAAGGCCGACTCAGAAGAAATTAGGCCGCAGGATGATCATACAGCCAAAAAAAAAGGATCCATACGTCCCAAATATTGGCTGCATAAAGGCCTGACACAAAGATTATGTCTGACACAGAATTCTGACAAGAAGCTCTCATCAGACTAATAATGACTTCTGACAGGCGTGCAATGCCACGTGTATGAGGTCACATGCGTCCCAGAGTCCATGCGTCTCTGGCCTCATACGTCCCAAAATTTATGCGTTCCATGCGTCTTTGGCTATGCATTCCAGACTCCATGCACTCCATGCTTCTTTGGCCCTATGCGTTCCAGACTTTATACGTTCCATGCGTCTCTAGCTCTATGTATTCCAAACTCCACACGTCCAATGTGTCTCTGGCCCCAGGTATTCCAGATGCCATGTGTCCCATGCATCTCAGACTCCATGCATCAAACGTGGCAACGTTTTCTTAGACTAAAGCTTTCTGTTGTGACTGAAGTGATTCTCTCCAACTAAATATGGGCCAGGTGTTAAGCTGACCAACTCACGCAAATAAAAGACGAGAATCGTCCAAATATTCAGCAAAAACAAATCCCAACAAATGCCCACGTGATAGCTCAACCTAAGCTCAACTACATCCTGTTAAGGATGAAGTATACATGGCAACTTGCCCATCGAATGCGCCCACAGTTGCAACCGTATTCTGTTGAAGGAGTCCCCTGCGGCCAACAAACAGAAGCATATGCGTCACCTATAGCCCATCCCCATGATGGCTATAAATAGGAGCAACTTGGACTCTCTAGGGGGGCGGACGAGATTTTTTCTGCTTCAGAGAGACTATACCCTTCCAGACGAGCTACATACGTGCACACAAGTGAGAGAGAGAGAGAGAGAGAGAGAGAGAGAGAAGATAAGAGAAGAGAAGAGAGCATCCTTTATTCTCTTGTCAGACAGTCAACGAAGTAAAGGAGTCGCTGCAGTAATAGATCTCCATCGTCACATTATCCAGATTAAATATTGTACTTAGATTTTATGTTTATGACTTCTTTTTCATTTTTGTTTGTTATTAAAGAAAGGTTTTTCCAAACTCACTTCAATGACAAACAAGCTGGCGACACTTCTGGGGAACTCCTTCTCCTCTGATGAGAAGGTCGTGACGCAGTCCGACGTGTCAAAGCTGGGTTCGACCCAGAGGATGTTGGTTGTATGCTTCGACCAGCAAGCCTTCGAGAAAATGCTCTCTGAGGGCGGCGCTTCTCCAAATCTATCAAAGCCTAAGAAGACCCGTAGGACATGGGTTGCAAAGGCCATTGTGCCTTACCCAACTGCGAAGAATGTGCAGTGACCGTACATTATGCGCCCACCTTTCATATGGCAGCCTCTTCTAACAAAAAGAGTGCTCAACACCTGAATACCCGCATGACCTGGGTTACAAAGGCCGATGTGCCTCACCTAACTATCGAGCATGCTCTCCCCGTCTCTCCCTCTATCGCAGGGACTGTACATTATGCATCCACCTCTCATGCAGTAGCCTCTTCTAACAAGGAAATTGCTCAGAGAACTTGTGCTCTAGCAGAGGAAAATACTACGATGCCAGGAGTTCGAACGCTAATACATGTTCTATGTGGCCACATCAAAAGCCAAATAAGGAGGACTATGCAACACCGGTCGGCAACCACAGACAGATGGCCGCATGCGGCCATGACAGCAATAAAAGTTCCATCTTTGACCGAAGCTCATGTTACGCTGACTCCATGTGCCATGCTGAGAAGAGCGAAGTGGTGAACTTGGAAAAAGCATATTTTATGTAAATAGAGATTTTGATCCGCCATTCCGATGAATAGGATAGCCTGGTCTCCGGAACCAGAAGAATCTTTAGAATGGGATTCCAGCTCAGCATCTTTTTTATACTCTTCATACTACGCACCGGTGCATGCTAGGACCAAGAAGTCTAAGGCAACGCAAGATCGCAAAGCTCAAGCAATTTTTTAAGCGACCAACCGTCAGCAGGCGTGCTAACTGTAATACGAGCACTGACAGAAAGTTGTATAAAAATGACCCATGTGTCCAGTCCGCAGTGGCAATTGGACAGAGTCAGTCTAAATAGTCTTCCGTTAGCAACCTGGGGCAAGTTCTTGTATGAACCCCAGGCCAGGAAGCAAAATCAACACCTGTGCACCTGTGTGCTCGGTCTACCCAGGATCATAAGGAGGATGCAAAGGTGAATCAGCCCTCGCTCAACTTGCGCAACGTGATCAACCACAAGAGAAAAGTGGAAGAAACAACTATGACATATGAAGTATCCTCACCTGGGCATAACTGTGGCAACATTATCATCAACTGCTGCTATAACAAAGCAACAACACCAACAAAAAGACGTCGGCATTCAAGCAACTGCAACGAAAGGCACCCACTCGGCGGCAACCCAGAGCACAGGTTCAAGCACTAGAGGCAGACAAGATGCCCCTCGCCTCATGCTATTTTGCTCGGAAGGCCCTCTCCATGAGGGGAGGTTGGAAGTCCAGCACCTCTAGCCTATCAATCTCGGCCAGCGAGTCAAGATGACGGGTCCAAGGAGGACAGGAAGTGGAACCCGCAGAAGTTGTTTTACTGGGCACCATCTCAAAAAAGAAGCTGTCAGCCACCGAGGGTAGTTATTTCTCAGTACCTCATATGGCTACACAAGCTGGGGATTGTAATCTCCTAGACCTTTATGACAATACGCCGTTCCGAGAAGAAGATAATTCCAAAGGAACAGATGTTGAGACCCCTGAGGGTGGCTGCCTTTGCCAAGAAGATGCAGCTTCCTATGCTGGGGGTAGAGTTTTCTCCGAGTCCGAAGCGGATGTGTCACTGCCTACTTTCCTAGATGACTATTGATGGCAAGTATCTGAGTCAGAAAGTGCGACATCCACTATCCCATCCATTTCTCCCTGTAAAGAACATCATACATAGCGGATAACGATCACGAGGGCTCCAGTGATCGATAGCGCCTTGAGACCCTCGAGGCCATGATGCAAACCATGAGCACATCAATGCAGGACTTGACTCAAACAATGCTAGAGATCAAGGAAAATATAGCCTCACAACCAGCAAGGGCCTCTGGTCAAGTAATCCTGGACCCCGGGACCAATGGGGATTCAAATACAACCGCTCTACCCGCTAGTGGTAATCATCCACTACCCGGATCGTCTTCTCGTTCCACAATCGATGAAGCACGGGAAGTAATGCGAGAGGTACGAGAACTCCGGGCCCGCCTAGACTCAATGGACAATCGGGTCTCATTACCTTTACTCGAGATTCAACAACCGTATCCCCTCGAATGGAGAGACGTACCGTATCCGCCCAAGTACAAGTCCTTCAACTTGACTTCGTTTGATGGAAAAATATCTTTCCATCAATTCATGAGTTACTTTAAGACGACAATGGGACAACTGTCTCGCAACGATGCCCTCTTAACCAAGCTCTTTATTGGGGCATTGTCATGCCCTGAATTTTGTATAATCGATAGTCATCCCCCGGGCGTGATACCGTGCGTACCTAGGTTGCACAACACACAAGGCCACGGTATTTTATATGACGAGCACATGTTCAGAGTACGCAAATAATTGAACATAATATTAAAACATGGAAAAGTTCTCTTTATTGATAATGAACATCTTTTATAAACTCTTGAATGAGTCAGATGATTGTTATACGGGCTTACAAAAGTGGACGCAAAATGAGATGGCTTTCCGGTATATTACATCCTTTTACTAAAACTTTAAAGCTATAGACACCTTCGGACGAAGCTATCGTCTTTCCATGGAGCTGCATAAGGTATGTGCACAAGCTCTTGGAACTTCAAAGCATGCTTCAAGGGCACGAACAAGATGTGCCGGTAGGTGGACTGGATTAGAAAGTCGCTTTAGCTTCTTGCATGATCTTCTTGGTACGGAAAACCTGTTGCAACGAGGGTTAGTACATTAAAATATACTAGTGAAGGCGAGCTAACCCAACTATACCAATCAACATGTTGTTTATATGAAGCATGCAAGTTATTATGTGGTATTTCTATTTTGCCTTAGTTCAAGTTACAAGCAAGCAATATATATGAAAAATTATTAAAATAAATATGCCACCGCTCGGTGACTTTTATTTGTCCGTCTGAACCACCTGTACAATACTTACCATGACCTTCCCTGACACGAAGATATAGTTAGTTTGCACAGTTTAAATATATAAGAAGATCACTGGCACTTTTCCATAGTGGACATGTTATAGTCTCAGGATGGAATGACATGCAACGGATGGAACAAGGGCGTCATAGGCCATCCCGTCCGAAGCAGGCGACTATCAGAAAGTTTTGTCCGGATCATATCGGTGTCAGTGCCCCAACGACCGTCCACAGAAACTAAGACCTTATGCATAAGTTTTCTGTGACCAAGTGAAGTCTACTAAGTTATCAATCGAGGCAGTTTAAGGCAACACAAGCACGAGACAAGTAACATGACATGATCTGTTTTGTATAGTCTCCCTGATCAGTTTATTTTATAGAAATGTGTGTTCTATACATAGCTCAATAAAAAAAAATATATATATATTCTAACTATAATTAAAACATGATAAAAGAACATTCTAAATGAACTACTATGCAATAAGGTAACCGTTCACACGTTGATTGACAAGAAAAAGTAATCCAAGTCGATTTCATTTGATCTTGATATCTTTTAGTTATTATGGTATAGTTTATCGGAACAATCAAGAAGGCAAGATTTTAGATGTGAAAACTTGGAAGAAGGGTCAACTAAATCGAATTATAGCCACTCACAAGTTAGTAGGGAGAGAAAAGAAAATAGGTGCTTCAAGACTCCGCTAGCACGACATCTACTGCACGATCACCTGCATTGCCATAACAGATGATCAATACCTCTTCTTTTATTTCCAAGCTCAAAATAAAAGTGCAGTTTAACGAACGAAAGTAATAAAATCCATTAAAACCATTCAAGAAAATAAAAATCCAAAAACCAACTCAAAAGCACGAAAGCAATAAAGCGACAAAGAAAACTAGGCAAGAAAACTTGCAGCGGAGATGTCCCTCTTGACTCTGCCGCTAGGTCCATCCTTGGTCACGGTCCACTGAATATGGTAATCGATTCCGAAAAAGCAAATCCATAATGAGGAAAAGATCTTGATTCAATCTATCCTGATCGAACGATACCAGAAGTATTTTTTAGCCGCGCTCTCCGAAAAGGGGAAACGGGGCACCACAGACACTATCTAGAATAGTATTCGATTGGTTCTGCAGCCTTTAAGACAAATGTATTTCATCGTTCAATGATCTCAAAGGTCTCTTCCTCACTCAGTTTACGATGGAGGAAATGACATGACGATGTCCTTTTTAATAAATATCATGCAAAGAGAGAAAGAGTCGATACGGGAGTACATCGAGCGGTATAGGCAATCAACGCTAAAGTTACCCCCCAGTAACCCTGAGTCCACACTAATGGACACCTGTCGAAGAAATCTTCTTCCCACAGTCAGGCTCTGATGGGCGACTCACAGTTTAAAGACTTGATGGCGTTCATCATAAATAATGTCGGTTATGAGAAAAAGGTGATGGACACCCACTTCTTGGGAATATAGATCCCCGTGGCTAACGATAGGAGAAAATGTCCCTACAATAACAACAACAACGACAATAGTGCCCGGGATAGCAAGGGAAAGCAGGCACTTGTGGCCAATATAACCAAGAAGACCGAGTAAAAGCTCGTCGAGGCTTCAAAGTCGAAGGAAATTTATTCTTTCGAAGATGATGATGTTACGACAATCTTTGACATACTGATGAAGGAAAGCAAGATTCGGCTTCCCGACGTCAAGCGTCCTATGGAGGCAGTCGATGTGAATAATCCAAAGTGCTACCACTATCATCGATATGTCTACCATACAGTACGAGATTGTACCACACTGAAGCGGTACATCCATCGTCTGCTTGACCCCAAGGCTCTCATCTTGGACTCGATGAAAATATAGTTGCCGCAAACATGGTATCTCTCCAGTTCGACAACTTCCCGACGATGGAAGCCCAAGACGGAGTGATCCCGATCCCCAGGAAAACAATGAAGGTTGTCAATCTTCCTCCATCTCGTGATAAAATAGCCGGGCTGATTTCTCTCACCACATCACGTAGGGAGGCCATATGGGTTCATCTGAATCTTACTTCAGACTTGATGCAGCAGGTAACACCCTCCGCCACCAAGTCCAAGGATAAGAAATCCAAGTCATGCTACATGGTTTCTCTTCCTTCCAACGAAGCTATAGAGGGAAAAACAAGGTCATATTTGGCGTAACAACGTGAGTAAGATACCCCTGACGATGGTACGTTCAAAATCATCTCACCTGCAACATCTGATCCGGGTCTATCCCAGTCTCTGACAGCAGACAAGTCCAAGTAAAAAGAAACCTGCTTTGATAAACTATTGTGCAAAGATACCGCTCAGGGGCTGGAGAAGTCCTACAACTTTGACATCTTGGCACAGTTCACCAATAATCCAGTAAATTTGTCGCTATTCGAGCTTCTCTGACTCTCCAAAGACACTCGAATTATTCTGAGTGAGGAATTACAGAATGCTGACACCTACCTGGTGCAGGTCAAACCGCCAACTGAAGATCCTGTTACATGCACCCAATGCAATAATATGATGGAGGCGATACCCAACATTACATTCTTGCAATAAGATATGTTGCTGAAGAACAATCGACACGATCATTCTCTATATTACACAGGGTACATCGACGCCATCAAGGTGGACCGGATGCACATAGACCCCGGTTCGTTAATTAGTATCAATGCCACAGAGTATGCTTTAGACCTTGGGCATCCCAATGCATCGCCTGACAACAACCAATACTTCCATCAGTGGCTTTAATGCAGGGAGAAGCTAACCTTTGGGCAAGATTCACTTAAAGTTCTAGATCGGTGATTTGAAAATAGAGGCCACCTGCTATGTCATAGACATAGATGTATCCTACAACGTCATATTGGGGCGTCTATAGATACATTAATAAATGATCGTACAGTCAACCATGTACCAGTGCTTAAAGTACGTAGACGACCAGGGAG
The DNA here is from genome assembly GCA_036927795.1 of Iris macrosiphon. NCBI lineage: Eukaryota > Viridiplantae > Streptophyta > Magnoliopsida > Asparagales > Iridaceae > Iris > Iris macrosiphon. The sequence goes on along the minus strand of JAYESA010000004.1, from coordinate 221,021,074 downwards.
TCGTCAAGACAAAATTTGTCGACGTTGAACTATTGAAAGGGGTCGAGGCCTATTACTCTGAGTTGATCCTCTACAAGCAAGTCCACCAAGATAAATATGGCAATGATATCGACGATGAGGCAGAGACTAGGACAATATCAGATGAGCCCTTGAGAGTTTATCTCAAAGTATATGCTCCCGACACAACTCTGCCCCTCATGGTGAAACTGCACAAGAAAGCATCTGAACCTCTAGTCGTTCGCCTTCGTAGACCGAGTCGACCGTTGAAGGAAGATCCGACACCTTCTACGACTTCCGAACCTTTAGTGGTAAAGCTGTGTAGGAAATCTCCGAATCCGTCACTCGCACTAGGGTTAGATCTCGGGAAGGATGAACTGGAGGAGTACGTAGCCGCTCATGCTAACGTTCCTTCTCTTAACGATATAATTCTTGAGGATAAGATCCCTTATTTTATCAATAAAGGGCTATCTTTGAACTACTCGTATGTCGCATATCTCAACACATTATATCCTATTGGGCACAGTCTAGGCTTGCACCTGCATACCACCTATGTAGTTAATTGGATTCTCGCTAGTCAGAACTCCAACTTCATAGTTCCAGCAAGTAAGAGGGTAGATAAACTCATCATCTTAACAGAGTGGAAAGTCCCCAATCATTCGTCCCAGAGGAATTAGAGCCAAAACCCGATACCAACAAAATAATATTTTACCGGTACAGTTGTCAAACCAAGCACCACATTCAGAAGATGGGGTACGATCTGAAAGCCGCTAGAGACTTGAACTATGGCAAAGGCCGACGGCTGCCCCTGCGTCTGCAGGCTCCTACAGGAAAGCCCAAAAATTACTACTATAAGACCAAGCATGGCTTAGGGTATGCCGCATCTCCCATAAACCCTTGAAGGCTCGGATGAAGAAGATGAGTTACACTCTCATTCTTCAGAATCTTCCTCTTGGGAATCTGATATCAGTATCGGAAAGATGCTCAAACAAACGTTATCTGCCAACATGGTGTTAGCTGACCCTGAGAAAGATGATGAGGATCCATCTGAACTCTTTAAAATAGAACCATGGGCCCACCGCCTAGACGCACAATGGATGATGCGGTTCGAACAACGAGAACCTTCCACAGAGGAGGAAGTCGTATAAATCAATCTGGATGTTGAATCCTCCCCTAAACCTATCTTCATCAACAAAATTCTATCCGATGAGAAACAAGAATTCCTGCTACAGCTCGTTAGAGACTGCATTGATGTCTTTGACTGGAGTTATAAAGGCATGCCAGAGCTGGACCCCCAAATTATGGTCCATAACCTCGATATCTTGCTGAATGCTAAGACGGTCAAACAATAACAACGGCTGTTCCAGTCAGATATCATGAATGCCATCAAAGTTGAAGTCATCAAACTGATAAATTGTGGCTTTATCCACGAGAAACAATATCCGGATTGGGTGGCCAATATTGTACCCGTTATAAAAAATAATGGGAAGATCCGGATCTGTAATTACTTTCGTGATCTAAATGCGGTCTGCCCTAAGGACGAGTTTTCCCTTCTAATCATAAACATAATGATCGACAACACTTGTGGCTTTGAGTGCATCTCCTTTATGGATGGGTTCTCAGGATACAATCAAATTAAGATATTTTTTGATGACGAGAAGCATACGTTCCTAACACCGATAGGAGTATACTGCTACACAGTCATGTCCTTCAGTCTGAAGAATGCATGTGCTATATACCAGCGATCTATGAGCACCATCTTCTGTGAACATCTGCACAAGATAGTGGAGTGTTATATTGATGACATTATTGTCAAGAGTCGCTCCAAAGATGATCACCTCCGGGACTTGAAGACTGTGTTCGACCTTATGCGTGCGCACCAGTTCAAAATAAATTATGCTAAATCCTTCCTGGTAGTCACAAGCGATAATTTTCTGGGTTTTGTCATAACTTTGAAGGGTATCCACGTAGACCCCGACAAGACTAAAGCGATCCTTGAAATGCACCCACCAAAGAACCTCAGAGAACTTCGTGGCCTTCAAGGAAGACTACCATACATTAGAAGGTTCATAACAAACCTTTATAGACGTTGTCATCCGTTTACTCACCTCATGAAGAAGGGAGTATCCTTTGTCTGGAACGAAGAATGTCGGCGTACCTTCGACGATATCAAGGAGTATCTCATGAACCCTCTAGTATTAGGGGCCCCCTTTGTGGGAAGACCCTTCTTGCTATACATGCGGGCATTAGACCATTCTCTCAGAGATCTACTAGCCCAAAAAAGTGATGCAGGCCACGAACAAACCATATGGCCGACATATAGCACAGGTATAATCCCATCGAGAAGGAGTGTCTCGCTCTAGTCTTCACCATTCAGAAGAACTGACATTACGTGATAGGACAAATCATCCATGTGATCTCACGAGTTAATCCTCTCAGGGTCCTTATGACTAAACCCAGAGCGCTCAACTCTCGCCTAGCCACATAAGCAATACTGTTGTTACCATATGACATGGTATTTGTCCCACAAAAGATGGTCAAAGGCCAAGCATTGACAGATTTCCTTGCCGCCTACCCTGTACTGGAAAACTCAAAGCTCTACGAGGAGATCCTATACAAAGTAATATGCCCAAACATGAGCACAAGCGCATAAGCCATTTGACAAATATTCTTCGACGGTGCTTCAAGAACAGGGCCCAAAGACGATATTGCCGCTGGCGTCGGAATAATACTGATTTTCCCATACGATCTGGTCATCAATTGCACTTACTCCCTCACAGAGCCATGCTCCAACAATATAGGAGAGTACAATGCCATCGTCATTAGGCTCTAACTCGCTAAACAAGTAGGAGTGGACTACCTAGAGGCCTACGACGATTCCAAACTGATAGTCAGTCAGGTCCGGGGCAAATACGAGGTCCGACACGAGGACTTGATTCCCTACCACCAAGCTGTGCTTGGAATAATCTTCACCTTCGAGGGGTTCTTCATAGGGCATATTCCTTAGCTACAAAATATCGAGGCTGATGCCCTAGCCAGCCTCGTTGCCTCCCTGACAGTTCCAGTCAAAACCTATCAGCTGATCATAGTGGTCGGTCAAGAGCTGGTATGTACAAAAAATAATCTTTGTCTGTTCCTGAGCTACTCAATAGAGACAAACACCGACTTCCAAGATAGGAGACTCTCGTTCATCAACTACGCAGTCTATGAATTTTTTTCCGAGAACCCAAAGGAAGCCACTTCCATCAGAAGACGTTTTCTTCGGTTCTATTTTGATATGGCTACCAAAATATTGTATCATCGTTCCTACGATGAACTTCTGCTATGATGCATATCAAATGCATAAGTAAAATAGGTTTTTTACGAGGCTCACGACGGGGTTTGCGGTATCCATCAGCTCGGACCCAAGCTACAAGACCGTCGCCATATAATGGGTTACTATTGGCCGACAATGGTAGCAGAGGCTGTTGACTATGCGAGAAAGTAACAAGTATGCCAAATCCAATTTATCCACCAGCCCTCAGAATTTCTGTACCCAATGGTAGCATCTTGGCCGTTTGAAGCATGAAGAATGGACATTATCAGGCAAATCAGTCCACCTTCTTCTAAGGGATGTCGTTTCATCTTGGCTATCACTGACTACTTCTCCAAATAGGCAAAAGCTATTCCACTCATTGAAGTCAAGACCCCAAACATGATCAACTTTGTCAAGCATCACGTCATATACCGCTTCGGCTTGCTACGGAGGATCATCCACGACGATGGTCCATAATTTGTAAGACATACTTTTTACAATTTTTGTGACAAAAATAGAATCCAGAACGTGGCCTCGACTGCCTACAACCCAGCAACAAATAGTCTGGAAGAAGCATTTAACGAGACCATCATAAAGCTACTTAAGAAGTTTGTGTCATCCAATAAGCGCGATTGGAATAAGAAGCTGGATAAATGTCTCTAGGCCTACCACATAATGGTTCAAACACCTACTGACAGGAAGCTATTTTCCTTGGTTTACGAAAGAGAAGAGGTCCTCCCACTTGAGATCAAAATTGCTTCACTCTGAGTGGCACTCTCCAACCAATTGATCGTTGATGACAATCACCGTCGACGACTACAAGAGATAGAACCACTCGACATAAAATATCTTTTAGCTCAACAACGCGTTGAGCTATATCAAGCATGCCTCTCAGGAGCCTTCAACAAATAGGCCAAGAAGAGAACTTACCAAGTGGTTGACCTCATCTTGATTGTAAGATGACCGATGGTCATGACCCATAAGATGGCCGACAAATTCTAACCTAAATAGGAGGGTCTATTCATCGTAGAGTCCGTATACTCCAACAGCACCTACCGATTCATAAAACCCAATTACGACTTACTCATGATGCCCATCAACGACAAGTTTCTCAAGAAGTACTATGTCTAATCCAGACTTGTACTCCCCCTGGTTTATCCCTAGCAACTATAAGCACAATATGTACTTCTTGGATGAAAGCTATTGTCTGTATTCAAGAATCTTGAATACGCAACAGAAAGTGGATCCTCAAAAGCTCCCCAGTGGAGAAATTCTCAGGTCTATCCATACTTTTGGATAGACCACTCATAATCAGTTCCTTTGGGTATTAGTTCACGTCAACATCACCTTTGAACTATTATCCAAACTGATTATCCCCATTTGGGTTTGCCATGTCCATATTACCTCTAAACAAACATCTCTTTATAACCATCGATTATCATGTCCATATTACCTTTAACATCAATCGTCATCTAAACTTAGCACCCGTACTTAACTCTAAGTATGCCAGCGGTGTTAAGTCCACAAAACCTGCCACGTCCATATCATCTCTGACAGGGCTTATCTCGAACCTATTACTTGCACTCAAGTGCATAAGAAGTAATGGGTCCACAAAATCTATCACGTCCATATCAGCTCTGATAGGGTTTTATTTTGAACTTATTACTTGCACTAAGTGCGCAAGAAGTAATATGTCTACCAAAAATCTCCCAGTGGGATGTCCTCAACCAAAGCAAATAGTTCACGTCCATATTACCTCTGAACTATGAGTTGTCCATATTTTCCATCCAAAGAAAATAGCCATGTCCATATTACCTATGGCTCATTTCATTTTTCTTCCAAAAAAATACAGGGATTGTACCTAACCTCTCGGTATGACTATCGACTAGCTTACGTCTACGTTACCTCTGAGTTATCATCCTTACATCCTTCTAAGTAGGGTGTGCCATATCCTTCTTACCTCTGAGCTAACCTCTCTACTTGACCATCTCTGCCATGTCCACATCACCTCTGAGAAGACATGTATTGGGATACCCAAATCAAAGTTTGGCATATCCTTTTTATCTCTGAGCAAACATTAGTCCAAACTATCTTCTATCACATCGTTCTAAGACCCCTGATATTGTCACTTATTTTAACTCATTATCCGTACCCAGTCTTTGGTACACCATGGGTAATAAGGCTACATAAAATTAATCTTTTCCCTATAAGAGCATATTTTGCTATCAAGTCCATATTAACTTTGATAGTGGCTATCATTTTAACTCATTTATCTGTACATAAGTGCACATATAGATAATAAGTCTACCAAAATTCTCCAGTGGAATGACCGAAAGAATGCAATGCCCTACTACGTCCATATTATATCTAGTAGAATATTTGCATTCACAAAAGTTCTCTTGACCAAGCAAAAAAAACAAAATTCCTTATCCATGCGGTATAATTTTGTGGGGAGGGGGGCTACGCATGTTCTAGATTATTTCTTATCCACGCTGCGAGGCCATGTACTTGTGTATCTGTGTCCCTGCCATCATGACATACCCCTACCTCCAAAAAGAATGCCAATATTAGGGGGCCATAGATCGACGTCGCTCTTGACAAACCGCTCGGCGAGATAGACAACAACCCTCGGCATCTTCTTTCACAAAATAGGGGGAAGCCGAGAGACATAAGTTTTGTCTCCTCCCTAGCCGCCTATTTATAGTTTCCTAGGGCCCGAGAGAAGATTGTGGCGATAAACCAGGAAGTTATGAGGATGGACCTGATGCCTCAATTTGCGTGATCTATATTATCACTTCAAAAATGGCCGTTGAATCATAGTCCCAAGAAGATCTACTCGAGGATCGAGCCTAATCCTGCATTAAATGGAGATTGGACAGCCTGACAAAGACTCGTCCATGTGGCCTGCCATCCATGCGTTCCATGCATCTATGGACCTATGTGTTCCAGACTCCATGTGTCTGTTGTGTCTCTGGCCCCAGACATTCTAGACGTCATGTGTCCCATGTGTCTCAAACTCTATGCGTCCAATATGGCAACATTTTCTGAGACAAAAGTTTTCTATTACAACTGAAGTAATTCTCTCTAACTAAATGCGGGCCACATGTCAAGCTAACTAAGTCACGCAAACAAAAGGGAAGAACCTTCCAGATACTTAGCAACAGAAAATTCCAACAAACGTATATGCGACACCTATATACGTGGGCTCAACTACATCCTGTTAAGGATAAAGTATACGTAGCAACATGCCCATCGAATGCACCTACAGTTACAACCATGTTCAGTTAAAGGAGTCTCCTGTGGCCACCAAATAGAAGCATATGCGGCACCTATATCTCATCACCATGATGGCTATAAATAGGAGCAATTTGGACATTCCAAGGGGGCGAGCGATATTTTTTCTACTTCAAAGAGACTATACCCTTCTAGATGAGCTACGTACGTGCACACAAACTTGAGAGAGAGAGAGAGAGAGAAAAGAAGAGAGCATCGCTCATTCCCTCGTTGGACTATTAACGGAGTAAAGGAGTTACTGCAGTACTCGATATCTATCGTCATATTATCTATATTAAATATTGCATGTACATAGATTTTCTGTTTTGGACTTCTTTGTACGTTTTTGTTTATTATTAAGTTTTCCCAAACTTACTTCAATGGCGAACAATACTAGCGAGAGTGCTGACCCAACTACCTAAAATCAATACTAAGTAATCACGTGATAGGAACATTATTAAGTGTGAACTTGATCTGCTACCTTAGGGTCCATTTTATTTTATAGCAAACAGAAATATAAAGCAAGGATGTAGTAATTTTAAGAGCCAGTAGAGCAGCATGTAGTTATTCATAACTAAGAGAAAATAAAGTATTGCATGTTACTCATATCCCACAAGTACGTAAAACACGTATTGTTATCACCATTCGGTGATTCTTACCCACGATCGTATAGCCATCCTATAAAATAAGTAAATAACTTACTATGCTGGCATAAGACATTATTAGCATGCACCATATCTATATGAAGGTCACTGACTTCGCATCATCTTAGACTAGAGTTGGTTAGACGGCTCCCATCCCAGTTGGGTAGTGAGTCCACTTAGAAGTTTTCTGAATCACTGTGCAACTAACAGATACTCTTATTCCTCCCAGGTCGAACGGTACTGTGACCCCCGATTTTTTTTTCCGAAGAATTATACCTTGTGCACAGGTTGTCCATGACCATGCATACATATGCAACTAATTATAAGGAAACATAGAATACATAATAAGAGAAACTTAATTAAAATTCTATAGTTCTTATTTGTCTATTAATATTCGACCCGGCCAATCCACCTGCTAGCCCATACCGCACTCAGCAACGGGATCAGGATACTACTCTCTATAATACCAAAATTTCTTCGATCCATAGCCTGACATACACACTGCCTAATCCTTAGGACTTACCATAATTGATAACGCAAGTTCCGATATTTGGTATCATAATATATATAATCCATATTCTAAAATAATAACACGTTAATAGACATGTGATTATTATCTTTGTTATCTTTTGTGATTTCTTTCATGACAACATGGATTATAGTAAACACGCGGCAACAAATAATCCTTTTTATTAAGCGTGAAGATTAAGGATTGAAGAACCAAAACCACTCACATTTATTTGAAGGGACTTTCCAGCACGATCTCATAGCCTCCTGAATTGATCCTTTCGCGTAACCCAAGTCCCACTGGATTAATTCGAGCCAACCTAGCCATCATAGTGCACCTTGTGGAACGGGTCACTACACTATGCCCGCCTGGTTTTGGTGTATGTATATTGGGTGTCTACAAGCTTACCCTTAAGAGACGACCTATATCTCTTTTCATAGACTCTAGTTGAGTTCTTTTAAAGAGTCATGGCATAAAGCCTTACGCTTCCTTAGGGTGCTACACTGCTATGACATGGCCCAAAACCAAGGCTATACCTTATCGTGGCGTTATACCACTGTAGCATAAGGACCAAAGACTCTTTGTAGTGCCATATTACCTAGCATAAAGTCTTGTGCTTCCTTTCAGTGTTACGCCTCTGTGACATGGCTCACATAGCCAAGGCTTTACATCTTTTACCTCTTTGTGGTGTCATACCACTGTAACATGAGGTCACCGGCCTCTTTGTAGTGCTGTCTACCACTCTTTATTCTATAATATTAGGCTACTTGCCTATGTGCGGTGCTACGCCATTGTGGCATGATCCAAAGGCGAGGCTTTATCCACCCGAGGTACCTTTTGTGGCATTACCCCACTGTATCATGGAGTATTATGCTTCTTTGTAGTGTTATGCTACCAGTGCTTTCTGTAAAGCACGTCGAACATTCAAAATGCTCGAGAACTTATTAAGGCGTCTAAGCCATCCTCCCACCAGACTTATTCTATACAAAAAATAAATAATAGACAACAGTGGTTCTGGGTCCATAACCCCTTAATATCTCAAAGGAATACCCATTGTTCCTGATATTCTCACAGTTAATGATCCTTCTTTGAACCAAAACCTTGATGTCTAGTAGATTTTTCCTTGAACTAATAGCATAAAATTTTATGGTATAATTACAAAGACACAATATTAGAACGTCTTCAAGCCCATTTTGATTGTTGTCTTCTCGACTAGCTGGCGCTTGAGACCTTTAGTGAATGAATCTGTCATATTCTCTTGGTTCCGGATATCAATCACAGTAATGACTCAAGACTTAATACGATCATTCACTGCCCTTTACCTCAGTTATACAGTCCTCTTCTTACCATTAAAGAGGTTATTTGATGCTACCGCTGTAGTCGTCTGGTTTTCACAGTAAATTGGTACCACCAAAATTTGTATACCAACCAGTGAAAGATCATAAATGAGCTTGCGAATCCATTATGCTCCATCCGTTGTAGCTGTCAGTGCATATAACCCAGATTTCATAGAGGAATAAGAGAGCATTATTTGCTTCTTCGACTTCCACGATAAAACAGCTTCACCCATAGAGAAGACGTATTCACCTGTGGACCATTCTTCCTCTACTTCTGAGCACCAGCTTGTATCACTGAAGCCTTCTACTAATATCGAATAACCGCTGTAGTGCAGTGCATACTTCTGAGTCTTTTTGAGATATCTCATCACTCTCTTCACAACTTTTCAGTACTGAACACCTGGATTACTCGTGAACCGACTCAACATCCCCACGAAGAAGCTTCCCCCATGTCCTTCATACTGAACTTGGATGCAAGAAATTTCTTTGTTTCAGCGATACGTACTATATTTTTACCCAGGATCAATATGTCATTCACGTACAGATAAACGATAACTCATATCCCGTTAGCGAACTTTGTATAAACATACTTGTCCGTCTCACTGACCCTGTAGCCGTTTGATCTTATAATTATATCAAACTTCTCATGCAATATCTTGGGAGCTTGTTTCAGGCCGTATACTAATTTCACCAACTTACAAACTTTTTTTCAAGGCTCTTGACGACAAATCCTTCTGGTTGTTGTATATAAATCTTTTCGGTCAACTCTCCATTCAGAAATATTGTTTTAACAACCATCTGATATATAACTAGCTTATGAATTACGCTCAGAGGAATTAACATTTGAATGGTTGTCATATGTGCTACTGGAGCATATGTGTCAAAGTAGTCGATCTCCTGCTTCTGAGAAAATCTATTGGCTACCAGCCTTGCCTTAAACTTATCAACAGTTCCATCGGCCTTCATCTTCTTCTTAAAGATCCACTAGCATCTAATTGGTTTAGCTCCTTCAGGCAAATCGACCAAAATCCAAGTATTGTTAGAGGTTATTGAGTCATACTCATCATTGATAGCCTTCCTCCAGAAGATATCATCTCTGATTTTTATCGCCTCATCATAGGTAAGAAGATCTGCTTCCACATGATACGTGACGAAATTCTTTCTGAATTTCTTATGTCTCTTCACTCACTTAGTTACTGGTTCTGTGAGTTCTGGTTCGAATGTTGACTCTGCAATGATAATTTCTTCTTGGACTACATCTTCATTGAAAGTGTTAGCCTCCTATGCACTCACATTATTCTCCGAAATGTCTGCGATAATAACTTTCTTGTGCCTTGCAAATTTATCTTCAAAGAATTTGATGTCGTAAGATTCGATGATATGATTTAATTTATTATCAAGAAAACTTTGAGCATCACTCTTCTATGCATATCCTAAGAATATTGTCTTTGTAGTCCTCATACCCAGATTTTGAATCTTCAAGTCTAAAAGCTTCATATATGTCAAATACTCCCACACTCGAATGATATTCAAGTTGGGTATGACCTTGAACCAAAGTTTATGAGGAGAGACATCAAAAGTTGCGTAAGATACTTTGTTCAGAATAAAATTAGTCGTAAGCGCATCTTCTCTCCAGTAGCAGTTTGAAAGACCTATAATCAACATCATTAAATTCATCATCTCTATCAACATCATGTTCTTCCTTTCAGCTACTCCATTTAATTTAGGAGAATATGGAGCTGTCGTCTCATTAATAATTCTATATTTATTACAAAACGATATAAATTCAATAGACCTATACACTCCGTCTCGACCACTTCTGAGTCTATTGAGCTATTGCCCAGTTTGTCGTTCAGCCTCAGCCCTAAACTTCTTGAACTTTAAAAAATGCTTCATCATTTGACTTGATCAGATATATGAATGCTTACTTCGAGTACGTAGTCATCGATAAATTTAATAAAATACTTTATCCTGACCTTTTTGGAGTACTGTTTGAAGTTGAAGATATTTGATTGCACCAACTATAGAAGATATGTGCTTCAGTTTACCCGTTTGAACAATTTTTTTGTGGTTTTTGTCTATGCACAGATCTCACACTTCTTCACATTCTTACCCCCATATTTGAAGATTAGTCTTAGACTGGATATCTTATTAATTATTTTACAATGAACATGTCCTAGTCTATTATGCCACAAGTCAAGAGAATAACTAGAAGAAGAGATTGTATTAACATTATTAACAGGAGTTAAAAGATGAAGTTTAAATATCTCTTCGGTATAATTTTTTTTGAAGTATGCTACTTTATAAGACATCATCATCTGCCCAGCATTGATGTCCATCCTTAAGCCTGCGTTGTAAAGCAGACTTTCTGAGACCAGGTTCTTTGCAATCACCAGTACGTGCTTCACATCTTGAAGCGTTAGCAACTTCCCCAAATTAGATTCAGTACCACTATTCTGATCCCAAGTACTTTAGCTTGTGCCTGTTTTGCCACCATAATCTTCTTAGATATAGGCTTATATGTAGTGAACAACTCCTTCTTTGAGAAAACATGACAGGATACGCCAGTATCCACCAACCAGTCAGTGTCAACACCAACCGTGATAACCTATACAATCATAGCAATCTTGTTAGGCTCACTTTGTTTTATTTATTTGGGCTTGGATCTGCAATCTTTTCGGTAGTGGCCCTTCTTGCCACAGTTGAAACAAGCCCCATCTTTCTTAGGCCTTAGCTTGAGTGAAGCCAATTCTATCTTCCGATGGTTGAAGTCCTTCTTCTTATTGTGGGAAGCCTTTTGCTTCCCCTTGGAGTCACCAGCATGCACCAATTTGGCCTTGGCCAACTGTTTGGATAGCTAATCTACTTTGTTTTGAGCCCTCAACTTATCTTTAACGTGGATCTATTGTAGTAGGAGATCAAGGTTGACCTCCATCTTCTTCTGGTGCATGTCCAAGATATAGTTGCTCCATCCAGGCGGGAGCTTGGCGACAATATCCCATACGACAAAAGCATCGACCATGGGCATGCCAACATCCTTAAGTTTTTGACGTAACTTGAAAAATTTCTTGACTTAAGGCAACATTGTCTTATCGTCCTCAAATCGTATCTTCCATACTTTTTCAGTCATATGGATCTTGTTTCGGATCTCATCAGCCTTGTAACACTTTTTTAGTGACTCCCAAGCAACTTTTGCATGGACCATCTTGTTGTATGACACTGCAAGGGTAACTTTCATAGAGTTCAGAATCAACAACTTGCAAAGGTTATTATCTCTCCTCCACTTGTTATACGTAGTAGTTGCAATAGCAATAGGCCAAACAGTAGCATCATCATCCTCCGGAATAACAGGCTCATGATCCGTCAACACATGATCTACGTTTATGAGTTGAAGATTAAGGCTGACTTTTTTCTTCAAGATTTGTAATGCTCTCCTTCAAACTTCTCAAGTTTGTTAAAACTTGTGTCGAGAAGACTTGCACGGTTGTTCTCCATCTTACTCGAATCTTGCTTTGAGATTATTAATCCCGAGGCTTAATCAAAAGATGGTAGAACGAGCCAGAAATAGAGGTTCCAGTAACTTTACAGTCTATCCTCTGTTTGTGATCCTGAAGTTCACTACAAGAAAAATAACTTTTGCTGACGGTTTTTCCCCGTCGCCAAAGGGTATAGTTGACGGTTTCTCTTCCGTCAGCTAGGCCAGTGTCAGCAAAAGTCCCCACTTTAGTTGACGGTTGCCGGAGTGACTTTAGTTGACGCATTTTAGCCGTTAACTAAAGCCAGTATTTTGACAGTCAATATAGGTGCATACTTTTCCTAACTGTGGCCTAGATGACGGTTGATGACCGTCAACATAGGTTATTTTTGTTAACGTTTTTCAATCGTCAAGAGACCCTGTTTATCAATTCCCATTTACGTTGTAGATTCCCATTTATGTTATCAGATCCACTCATAATATCAATTCCAGAAACGCATAATATAAATTCCAGAAACTCTCACAAATATCAAATAACTTATAATACACATTTCACATTAACAAAAATAAATATGTTCTTACAATATTCAACCAGTACTTTTGTACAATAATCAACAAAAAAAAACTTGTTCATAGAATACTGGTATATGATACCAACCCTATTTCATTAGCTAAAGTGCTAAAATACAATAAAATACCATTAACCGAAGCCCGCAGCTTCATAAACCATCATGCATCGAATCCCTGTAGCCAATTAAAAATACATTGTTATTGAAGTATCAGAGCATTGTGGAGTAGAAGTATCAGTGCTTAGTGAAGTAGAAGTATCAGAGCTTCGTGAAGTAGAAGTATCAGAGCTTCATGAAATATCAGAGCTTAGTAGTGAAGTATCAGAGCATTGTGGTGATAAGGCTCTGTTTAGTAGTGGCTAGTTAGTAGTATCAGAACTAAAATCTACTAGGTATAGTTAGTATCAAATTATCAGAGATAGTATCTACTAGTAGTGGCTTAGTAGTATCAAAGTAGCAGAGCTAATACTTGAGTATAAGCAATTAGCCCTAGGTATAGTTAGTATCAAAGCTAATATCTACAGTATATCTCAAGTTGATGCTAATATCTACTAGTAGTGGCTTAGTAGTATCAAAGTATCAACAATTAGCCCTAGGTATAGTATCAGCAAGTATCCTGAACACAAGTATCCTGAACATGAGTATCAGAGATAATACTAGTAGTAGCTTAGTATTGGCTTAGTATCATGAGTATCAATATCAGCAAGTATCCTGAACACAAAATTAAGGGCAACAATGATACTTTACTACTAAACAGTATCCTTATATTCAATAATGCATAAATATATAACACATAATGACTGCAAACCTAGATAAAGCCCAAAAATTACCTTTAGGAATGGCTAGGTCAAGAACGGTGACACATGATCCATCCACTCAATGCGAACTTCATTAATCTCGTCAAAGCTGTACGCGCTCTTCTTATTGTACTGTTTATAAATAGGAAGAAAAAAAACATAAGTGATCATAATATATTTTAAACAGACATGTTGATTAAGCAGAACATTACCTTGGGATTAAGCAAGCTTGGATCATTTGTGATCTCTTTTATATATCTCATCACGTAGTAACCACATTCGATAGCACCACTTTATTTTGGCACCTATGCATAGAAAAGGAAAGTCCTTACACACTTATTCATTTCTTATTTATATATATTAACGAGAGAAATATATTCTACCTTAATTGATAACCAATTCAATTACATTGAGCATGATACATCTGAAGCCTACTATGCAAATTAAAGTGGACAATATTATTTATCATTATTAAAGCATATAACATTAATTATAGTTGTGCGAAGATTTGGGACAGATATATTCATGACCCCCCCCCAGAGAATCCAAGTAGTACGCTTTCTTTAGTTTAATATCAATGACAACGAAAATCCAATGATCTCCGTAACAACATATAACACCAAGATATATACAAGTTAAGGTATCAGAGTTAGAGAGTCTATTAGGATCAGTTGTAGTGTATATTAGAGCCTGTTAAGTAGGATAGTGTAGTGGCCAGAGTGTGTGTCAGTGTTAATATAGTTTGTTAAGTAGGATAGTGTAGTGGCCAGAGTGTGTTTGTGAGTGTATAGAAAAGTTTTGAATTCACTTTATAAAAGAAAAAAAAGTAAGAAATGTAATACCTTGGGTTGTATGGCATGAAAAATAGTCGACTTTGCTTTCCATATTTCAGACCGTTACAAATAACTCTTCTACTCCTTCCTCATATTCACTGCACATTCTATCCTTCGACATCCATGACTTAGACATAGTTGTCTTGTCTGATATTCCATGTATATCAATCAAAAATTCTACTGCAGCAGATTATATAACCAGGTTATAAATCTACCTGAGCAGCAGTGTTAGATGACCGTAATCCCGACCTCAATCTGGGTGCTCCTTCATTTCCTGCAATAAGAATGAGGCAACAGATTAGTATATTGGTCTAGTGTACTGCAGTAGATCAGTTTCAGTTATGTGAATAAAAAAAACTTAGGACACGACACAGTTGAGTATACCAATAAAACCAACAAATTAAAAAAAGTTCCTAGGACACGACACAGTTTCACTTCTGTCAATAAAAATTCACATCATATGGCAAAATTAACCCCCAAAAAACCTATTGATTCTCAAATAGGATACGACCAGTTGAGTATGCCAAAATTGACCCACAAAAAATCCTACTCATTCTCAAATAAGACACGATACAGTTGCGTATGCCAATAAAACCCATAAAACTCTACTGAATCAGAAATAGGACACGACATAGTTGTTAGACAAAAAAAATCATACTCTCAATAAAATCCACAAAAACCCTATTGTCAATAAAATTCTTATTTGCCACACACAAGAAACCCTACTCTTAATAAAATCTATAAAAAACCCTAACTTCAACTTGGATTACCATAAAATTGAATTGCAGAGAGAAAATATGGAATAGAATTGTATATTACCGCATGGTGAAGACCGAAGTTGCCGTATGGTGAAGTTGCCACAGATGATAGGATTTTGAAGAGGGGATGTAGGCCGCCGAGAAAACTGGGGACACCGAGGAGAGGGTTTTAGGGAGTGGAGGAAGAGTGTCTTCTGAGAGAAAAGAGAAAGGACTTGAGGAGAATATGAGTTTTCTGAGAGGAACGAGAGGAGAAGAGGGGTTTTCAGAGGATTTTTTTTTCGAAGAGATGCGGGCTCTTGAAAAGTGCCGCTGCTATTTTCTTAATATATCAAAACCGTCACTAACCTAAATTTTTTCAAATATTTACGATAATGGTAACTGAAATAGCCGCGGAAATCCCCCCCCTAAATTTAGTTGACGTCTTTAACTTAACCGTCAAGGAAAAAAGATGAATTTTGTGACATTTTTTTGAAATACGTCAACTAAAGGGGTACAATATTTTAAACTTAACACAAAATAGGGGTTTACTTGACACGAGGCCTAAACCGTCAAGTAAAACAACTTAGTTGACGGTTTTATCGACCGTCAATGAAAAGACCGTCACCAAATGTTATTTTTCTTGTAGTGGTTGTTGTCACGCCCCGGTCCCAAAATACGTAGGGCCAGGAATACAAAACATGCCAGCTACGCATTCGATCAGATATAGAAGCATAAAAAATACGCTTGGAAGATCTACGCAGCGTCTTAATGCAGAGCAGCGTAAACAGAGGCCTTCAGAGCCATCCAACATAAAACAGGGTTCTTCATCGCCTCCATGGCATAAAATCCAGCCGCTCTCAAAGCAGCATTAAAGCGTACGAGGAACGCTTCGTCTTCCCGAAAAAGAAACTGTCCAGTCGCACAGTAAAAAAACTGACCTCTGACTCCTGACAGAAAGTGCTGTACGGCTACCCAGACGACGGCTGAAAACGATCGCAGACCACTCGGGACACGCCCCACAGTAATGATGGCGGATCTCGACATTTAATGCAGAGGATTTGGTTAAAATATCACCAAACCGGCGCTTACTAAAATCCCCCGGCGTAAACCGCTCTTTCGCGTACAAAAGGAACACGCTGCCTTGTTTTACACAGGCAAACATGGGCTGTTTTACGCTCCGTGGAAGACAAACCGCCTGCCACATCAAAAGCTGCGCTTCGTACAAGGCTCGAGGCACGTCTCTGCACCAAAGCACACAGAGCGGTGACAGTTTTCCCTCAAGGCACGTCCCTCTGTCAAAACGCACAGAGCGGTGACAGTTTTCCCTCAAGGCACGTCTTCGCATTTAATGCACAGGATGATGGCAAATCTCTGTCAAAGATTTGATTATATCTCCAAAAGCCATAATTCCGGCTAAAGACGTCCACATCAGCACCCTGGCACGGTACGCAGCGGCTTCTACGCCCATTCAGGGCCTGTGCTCACTCGGCTTCCATGCCTACTCAGTCTCTACGACCACTCAGTCTCTACGACTACTCGGCTTCCACGCTTAGTCAGTCTCTACGACTACTCGGCTTTCACGCCTACTCGGCTTCTATGCCTGCTCGGCTTCTATGCCTGTTCGACTTTTATGCCTACTTGGCTTCTATGCCATGGTGACGGACATTTGGCTTCTACGCCAACCTCTTCTACACAATGGATACCTACCCACGTGGCTTTTACGCCGTGATCTTAGTAGCAACCGTACGTGTTGTGTCCCCTTAGTTGGACCCACGTCACCCGCTCAGTCAAAAGATCATCTATACGTAGGCATTGGTTACTTTAACCATTGTGTAAAAGGGTGTTGTACTTTCTACTCCTCGGTTGCTACACCAACGGAATGGTCGCTGTCACCAAAGACTCTATAAATAGAGGCCCCCGTCAATGGGGAACAAGGTCGAAAAATTTGGTCAAGAATACCAACATCAGATCAAAGGTCAAAACTTTGAAAGAAGAATCGAACAAGGTCATCGAACCGGAGATCAAGAGGGAGAGATAGAGAGAGAGAGAAGAATACAGAGCTCAGGCAAGGGATAGAGAGCGACGACCTTCAGCATCGCGCATCCACCCTCCTTTGCAACCTCCGAAGCTGCATCCTGTCTTCCACGGCACTTATCAATATCGTGTAGTCCAAGGGCTAAAGTGATCGACCGCAGATCAGACACCTATAGCAATTTTTACCCAGATTAAATAAATTGTACTCCCACATCCTCGCATAGGATCAAATTGTACAAATTTGTTTGTGAACCAAAGGGCATGGGTCTCGTATAAACCCCGCCATTGAAATACACTTTCATCTCTTTCATTTAAAACCACCACAAACAAGATGGCGACTCTGCTGCGGACATCTTTCTCTTATGACGAGAAAGTAATTGCTCAACACGATGCGGTATCTGTAGGAACCGTGAAGAAGACGCTGGTCGTTTATTTCGACCAGTCTGCCTACGAAGACATACTTCGGACTGGGGATAGCTCTCACTCTCTCTCCGTCCAAGACAACATGAAGCTACGCAAAGTCTGGATG
Source organism: Iris macrosiphon (assembly GCA_036927795.1). Lineage (NCBI taxonomy): Eukaryota > Viridiplantae > Streptophyta > Magnoliopsida > Asparagales > Iridaceae > Iris > Iris macrosiphon. Next base: position 221,003,043 of record JAYESA010000004.1, on the reverse strand, counting down.
CCCAAGACATCCTCCCCTGTTCCTGTGGACTCTCCGATCTTTTCGATCTCTCCGACCAATGAGGTGGTAGCATCGCTCCCTCCGTGCCCCGTACATAAAATTCAGTCTCCCGCTATGCGCGGTACAAACAAAACTTCTGGTAAAGCCTCAGCGCTAACCCAAGAGTATCCACTGTGCTACACGCGCAGAAATCAGTCTCCCGCTACGCGCGGTACAGACAAAACTTCGGACAAAGCCTCAGCGCTGACCCAGAAGTATCCCCTGTGCTCTACGCGTAGGAACCAGTCTCCCGCTACGCGCGGTACAGACAAAACTTCCGACGGTGCCTCAACGCCAAATCGGAAGAACAGATCACGCACCACGCGCAAGACGACATCTGACCTCTACGATGAACCAGATGAGCGCTATGATCTCCGCAAGAGGGAACAAGCAGGCGAATACTCGACTACTTGGCCTTCACGCCAGCAAAAGAAAGATCTGCCTACCCTCCAGATTACGCGGGAAGCTAATGGCCGACTGAGGGCCACTCTAACCTTACGACAGACTGAGCATATCTCCAAATTATGCCAGGCACAATCCCTCGGCGTAAAACAAGCTCTGACAACGGAAAGACACCCTCCCAGGGGATTATCCGCCGCCCAGATGGCCAACCTGTTGTATACGGGTGGCATAGGGAAGACCATGGTGCCTAGTCTCCGCGTACCCGTTGATGAGAACATAAGATACAAGCCATCGTCTCCTTCTTCGGCAAATCCTCCTGACCTGCGTACCTTTCTAATCAAAAAAGACAAAGACAGGAGCCGTAAACAGGTTTTAGAACCACTAGCTGTCAAACGAGGAGAGATAGTATGGGAAGATGCATCAACATCTAATGTCATCATGATGTATGAACCATATGGAGATGGTGCCTTTGTTGTCCCTCCTACCCACGGCGATCAGCATCCAATAGTCTTCAAACACAAGCGGAATAGTCCGGTTGAACAGGAAGAATTTTGTGAGCCTGAGAGTGGGAAAATACAAATCCACAGGTATAGCCCGCAAGCTTTGAAGATTATACAGAACATGGGTTATGATTTGAAATCAAGGCAAGGCCTCAACGATGGAAAAGGTAGGCGAACACCGTTGCAGGGTAATTCTCGCCATCAACAAGCTCGTTTCGGATTGGGATATACGACTAATCCCAAAACTTTAAAATCTAATCCTGTACGACCAGAGACAACAACTGCTGAATCAGTTTCTATAACCGGAGACCACAACGTGTCTGGGGGTAACTCACCTCGACAGAGCAAGACAGCACCCAAGGCTAGGGGCAGAATGTCCACGAGATTCAAAGATGATGCAACAACGGCTATCTTCCCGGCAGACCGTAAAGCCCAGGCATCAAAAGCCTCACGACCAAAAGGAACTTTCTCCTTCAGAGAAGATGACATAATAGAAATCTTCAATATATTGAGGAAGGAACGGAAGCTTCAGCTGCCCGACATCAGATACCCCGAGAGGGTCGGCAGAATCAATGAGCCGGATTATTACCTCTTCCATCAGTACACTCATCACCCTACGGAGGCCTGCTATGTACTAAAGAGGAGAATTCAGGAATTAATCAATGCCAAGGTCATAACTCTACGTTTATAAAAGAAAATAAGGGAACAATCACTATGGCAGAGTACCAGATGTGTACCTCCATCCCCGACGGAGTCACAATCACAAAAGTTTGTCATGTTCATATTACCTCTGGATAAAACTTTCGACCGTCAATTATCATGTCCATATTACCTCTGATACTGATTATCATCTACACCTAACATCCGTACTTAAATTCTAAGCACGCCAGTGATGTTAAGTCCACAAAAACTGCCATGTCCATATCACCTCCGAGCAGATGTGTACCTCCATCCCCGATGGAGTCACAATCACAAAGTTTGTCATGTTCATATTACCTCTGAATAAAACTTTCGACCGTCAATTATCATGTCCATATTACCTCTGATACTGATTGTCATCTACACCTAACATCCGTACTTAAATTCTAAGCACGCCAGTGATGTTAAGTCCACAAAAACTGCCATATCCATATCACCTCTGAGCAGATGTGTACCTCCATCCCCGATGGAGTCACAATCACAAAGTTTGTCATCTTCATATTACCTCTGAATAAAACTTTCGACCATCAATTTTCATGTCCATATTACCTCTGATACTGATTGTCATCTACACCTAACATCCGTACTTAAATTCTAAGCACGCCAGTGATGTTAAGTCCATAAAAAACTGCCATGTTCATATCACCTCTGAGCAGATGTGTACCTCCATCCCCGATGGAGTCACAATCACAAAGTTTGTCATGTTCATATTACCTCTGAATAAAACTTTCGATCGTCAATTATCATGTCCATATTACCTCTGATATTGATTGTCATCTACACTTAACATCCGTACTTAAATTCTAAGCACGCCAGTGATGTTAAGTCCACAAAAACTGCCATGTCCATATCACCTCTGAGCAGATGTGTACCTCCATCCCCGATGGAGTCACAACCACAAAGTTTGTCGCATTCGAGAATGACCCCTGGGCTCAGCAAATGGATACACAGTGGGAATTCTGCTTCGAGCAGAGAGAACCTCCCACCAAGGACGAAGTTATCCAAGTCAACATTGGGGGTGAGCTCTCACCAAAGCCAATATTTGTCAGTAACAATCTTCCCCCAGTTGAAAAGGAAGAGATCATACAGCTGATAAAGGAATATGTCGACGTCTTTGCATGGGGTTATGAGGACATGCCAGGCCTAGACCCGAGGGTAGCTACTCATAAGCTTAATATTTCGACCGATTCGAAGCTAGTGAAACAACACCAACGTCGGTTTCGCCCGGATATGATGGACGCCATCGAGGACGAAGTCAAGAAGTTGATAACCTGCGGTTTTATCCGGGAAGAACAATATCCCGACTGGGTCGCCAACGTTGTCCCAGTCATGAAGAAAAATGGGAAGGTACGTATCTGCATCGACTACCGAGATCTGAATGCGGCCTGCCCCAAAGATGAATTCCCCCTTCCCATCATGGACATCATGATCGACAACACCTGCGGCTTCGAGCGTATGTCTTTTATGGACGGGTTCTCGGGATATAATCAGATCAAGATGCATCCGAAAGACAAAAAGTACACTGCCTTCCGGACACCACTGGGGGTATATTGCTATACGGTCATGCCCTTCGGATTAAAGAATGCCAGGGCTACATACCAACGGGCTATGAGTAACATATTCCGTGAGCAGTTACGCAAAACAGTGGAATATTATGTGGACGACATAGCTGTCAAAAGCTGCCTCAAAGGTGATCACATTCGAGACCTGAGGGCGGTATTCGAGTTAATGCGCCAGCATCAACTCAAGATGAACCCTACCAAGTCCTTTCTGGGGGTATCCAGTGGCAAATTCCTAGGATTTGTCATTACCACCAAAGGCATCGAAGTAGACCCTGACAAAGTCCAGGCGATCGTAGCAATGCGACCGCCCCGTAATCTGAGGGAACTCAGGGGGTTCCAAGGACGTCTGGCTTACATCCGGCGATTCATATCCAACCTCTCGGGGAGATGTCAGCCCTTCTCTCACCTCATAAAGAAAGGTGTATCCTTCATATAGGACGAAACCTGTCAGCAAGCGTTTGGGGATATCAAGCGCTACCTAACCAGTCCACCAGTTCTTGTGCCTCCCGTCATGGGAAAACCCTTCTTGCTGTACGTTCGGGCAATGGATCATTCGCTAGGAGCTCTCCTTGTACAGAAGAACGATGCGGGTCATGAACAGGCTATCTACTACCTCAGCAGGATGATGGTCGGGGCCGAACACCGGTACAACCCAGTGGAGAAGGAATGCTTGGCTCTGATGTTCGCTGTCCAGAAGACGCGACACTATGTCACCGGCCAGACTATTCATATCATCTCCAGGATCAACCCTCTCCGGGTGCTGATGAGCAAGCCAAGTGCCCTTAACTCCCGACTCGCAACTTGGGCGATGCTGCTGACGCCATATGACATGGTCTACGTCCCACAGAAGTCCATCAAAGGCCAAGCACTGGCCTACTTTCTAGCAGCTCATCCAATCCCGGAGACCTCCAAACTATACGAAGACATCCCCGATGAAGTTGCGGAATGTAATTTCGCAAGAGAAAGTGACGTATGGCAACTATTTTTCGATGGCGCCTCCAGAGTCGGTCCTAAGGGAAACGTCGTTTCAGGAGTGGGAGTCATCCTAGTTACTCTGGATCAGCTCGTCATCTACCGAGCATATTCTCTTAGCGAGCCCTGCTCCAACGCTCTGCTAATCGGGCTCCAAGTCGCTAAAGAGCTGGGGGTAGAATCCCTGGAAGCTTTCGGTGATTCTCTGCTCATCGTCAACCAAGTCAGGGGGATATACAAAGTCTGGAATCCAGACCTTATCCCCTACCACCGAGCGACAGTCGAGATAGCCATGACGTTCAAAGGGTTCTTCCTAGAGCATGTACCTCGATCTCAGAATCTGGAAGCTGATGCCCTGGCTAGCCTAGCTGCGGACTTAGCTACCCCTATAAGAAGGCAAGATTCGGTAATCCTTCTTAACAGAGATTTATTCTGTGTGAAGAACATCTGTCACCTAGAACGCAGCTATGCTGTAAGCACCGATCCTCCTACAAGAGATTGGACGAGTCCCTTCATAGATTTCGTGGCATACGGAATCTTGCCAGAGGACCCCAAAGAAGCAGTATCCGCCAAGAGACGATCGTTACGCTTCTACTTCGATGCATCTTCACAATACCTGTATCGCCAGACCTACGACGGACTGTTGTTAAGATGTCTCGCTGGCGCCGAGGCACAACAGATGATCCGTGAAGCTCACGACTGCGTATGCAGAGCGCATCAACCCGGGCCTAAGCTACAAGACCGTATCAGGAGGATGGGCTATTACTGGCCTAGTATGATCGCAGACGCGATACGGTATGCAAGGCATTGCAGAGCCTGTCAGGTTCATGCAGACTTCATACATCAACCGTCAGAACATCTACACCCTACGGTCGCATCCTGGCCTTTCGAAGAATGGGGGATGGATATCATCGGTCCTATTCACCCATCCTCTTCCGGGGGTCACTAGTTCATACTGGCCATTACGGACTACTTTTCCAAATGGGCCGAAGTAATCCCTCTCGCTGAGGTAAAGGCGTCCAACGTAATCAGCTTCATCAAGCATCACGTCATCTATCGCTTTGGGATACCCCGGAGGATAATCCACGACAATGGGCCCCAGTTCATCAGCCAAGCATTTCATCGATTTTGCGATAATAACCAGATATACAACATTGCCTCTACGGCGTACTATCCAGCTGCTAATGGTTTGGCGAAAGCTTTCAACAAAACCATTATCAAACTCTTAAAGAAATTTGTCTCTTCGAACAAAAGAGATTGGCACGAAAAGCTGGGCGAATGTCTCTGGGCATACCGCACAATAGTACGGACACCGACAGGCTGTACCCCATTCTCACTGGTTTACGGGAGCAAAGCAGTCCTCCCCGTTGAAGTCCAGATCCCGTCGCTCCGAATAGCCATGACCAATGAGCTAACTCGAGAAAAGAATGACCTGTTAAGGCTCCAAGAGCTAGAAGGATTAGACGAGAAATGCCTCCAAGCTCAACAGCGCATCGCGCTCTACCAAGCACGCATTTCCAGGGCTTTCAACCATAAAGTAAAGGAGAGGGTGTTCAAGGTCGGCGAGCTAGTTCTAGCCGTGAGAAGGCCGATGATCCTAACTCACAGAAGTAAAGGCAAATTTTAGCCCAAATGGGAAGGCCCTTACGTGATCGAGACAACGTTCTCAAACGGCGCCTACAGGATAGCCCAGCCCAACGGAGACCTATTAATGGCTCCCATCAACGGCAAATTCCTGAAAAGATACTATGCTTAACCCCCCTGCTTGGGCGGAATATAGCGAGAATCTCAATTCTGATATCACTCTCGCCAAAAAAAAAAAACTGTCATTTATATTCCGAAATGACGGGTCCACAACAGTCAGAAAAGAGTCGCTGTTATTCATTCCAGAAGAAGGCAGAATTACATAGGAAGGGATACATCAAGATGGTGGAGTAATCAGGCCATGAATCTGCCGCTCCAGTACAGCTATCCTCTCATTCCTAAGGGCCAAGGCATCGGCACGAGCCTGCTCCAGCCGTGCCTCTGGGGTATGCGTAAGGGTCAGATTAGCCCTTGCCCGAAGACAGCCCGCACGGGCAGTTTCTGCACGGTCCAGATCCCGTCGTGCTTCGCTCAGTCGACCAATCGCTACCTCCAAACCTGCCAACGACTGGGAAGCCCACTCCTCTGCCCGAGCAAGTTTTTCCCTCAGCTTGGAGGCCCTTTCCGCATTTGCTTCGTGCTCGGATTGACACTGTATCTCAACGGCAAGGGCTTCTTCCACAACAGCTCTTCTCCTATCCATCTCCAGCTTATGCGTCTGGATAGAGTTGTCCAGGCTTTCAAGCTTCGTAGTGAGCCGCTCAGTCATGAGGTCGTATCGAGCCTGGACATCAGCATCCAGGCTGTCCTCAGTCCGCTGCAAGTATTCGTTAATGGGTTGCTCTAAACCATTAACCACCGCCTCCAGAGCATCAGCTACTCCAAGATTGCCAAGCCCCCTGACAACCTCGATCGAAAGCTGAGAAGTCTTCTTCAGGAACTCAAAGTCAAGGTTCTTCGCCAACACCATCGGTATCATCGTTTTTAAGCCAGTGTAGACGAGGCTGGTATGCTGCTCGATCAACGTGACTAGACCCGACTTAGCGCCCGGAGTGGCCACAATTGCAGACGAGGTAGCCACCGCTGCCTCAACAGGTGGTACGGCCGAAGAAGGTACGATGGCGACAATCGAAGTCATTGGCATACTCGCGACAGGCGAGGTCACGATGACCGATTCATCCTCCCCTTGAGACGACGAAACCTCTCCGGGAGAGCTAGCCCCCGAAGACACTTCTGCCTCAAAATCCGGCGCCTCCACGTCACCGCCAGGAGCCAGAACAAAGCCGAAAGGCGCTTCAACGCCGTACTCCCCATGGACGTCATCCCCTGAAAAGAGGACAAGAAAGCAAAATGTCAGACACAGTGGAAATCCTCCTAGAAGGAGACATCAAAACGATATTTTACCCGGAGCCAACGGCATATACGACGCATCTGCAGCAGATGTAGCTAAACCACGCCTTAATGACGCGATACGAACTGTCATACCTGGAGAAGGAGGTGGGCCGACCGACATCGCCAAGAGTTCGGTCAAGCCTTCCCCGAGACGCGGTCGAGGTTCGTCAGCCCGAGTCTCGCTAAGCGCGCTCGCTAACACAGAAGTAACTCCGCCCACTACTGACCTCCGGGGAGATTCTCCCATCTGTTGGGGCCACGCAGGCAATCCTGCTCCGCTGCTTGGAGCAGCCGCAGCGACAGCAGCCGACCGCAAGGGCTCTCCGGCGCCGCCAGCCAGAACTGTAGAAGGTCCCCCTCTGAAAGGCGAGGAACCTCCGGCCAAAGAATCATCCCTAATACAGGGAGATGCAGGCTCATTCCCGGGAGCCTCAACACCAGGAATGCGGAGAGGACGAGCAACCGTCTCCTTCCTCCTCTAACGAAGGGAAGCTTCCTTCGGAGCAGAAGCCCGTCGCTTCCCAGAAGAGACTACCAGAGCCCCCGCCGGCAGAGGCACCACACACCTCGGCAACGACACCAGAGGCTCGTCCGGAGTACCAGATTCCTCCCCCCCGTCAGAAGAAACCGAGGGGACTTCGACCCTTCCCCCAGGCTTGACAGAAGGCACCCTGAAGCTCCCACGCCTGTCGAAATCGCGGTGAAAAGTGTTAACCGCCACATAAAACTGGACGTAGGAGTGAAGGATGCGCAGCTACGTAGAGGTTGAAACGACCGGCACGATAAAAATTGCCCCCGTACAACCCATGATAAAATATCGCTACCCTCTAGCTCCATCAATGAGTCTACCCCTGGACCTGAAGCTGGTGACGGCATTGCCCACATGCAACTGGTCGTACCCGAACTGCCTGGCGAACCGACTAGGCAGGTAGGGCTCGAAGAAGCAATGGTCTTCGCTCCTATACAGCAGATGGGAAGGTCTAATACAGACCAACCAATTAAACGCCTCCGGAGAAAGAACGGTCTTCTCTCGACCTGAATCCTCAAGACACAGCCCTGACTGGTTTTAATGCATAGAAGGGGGAGTACAAAGGATCTTTCAGCCGTGGCTGAGGTTTAACGCCAGTCGACAGTCTAAGACTGTATTCATATTCCAGAGGGAATCCCTGTAATTCAGCAGGAATATACCCCCAGAGCTGCTACCGGAACCGGGAGACATCACAGGGGGATTATGGAGAATTAACCATCCCATCAGGTACAAGTATGGTAATTTCACCTGGGAAAACTCTCACGCCGAGCTTCATCAGAGAGCAACCCATCAGTCATGGCCCTCAGGCCAGCCTGTATACGGCACACCATGGCAGGAAGCAAGCCCAGTCTTGCCCCAAACATCAGACGCACTGCGGGCCATAGGATGTTCCGGTGAATATGATCCGCGGACGCGATCCCGGGCACCACCACTCGACGCAGCCATATGGAGAGGAAACCAGCCAACTGGGCTTCCTTAGACAGAGGCCTGCGACAGCACCTCAAATAACTGTAGGCCTTTGTACCTTCGGGGTACTTTCCTACACCCTCAACGAGAATCTGATCGGTAGCCTTGGCGTCTTCCATAAGAGCCGCAACGACCTGGGCACTGAGGACGCCCAAGCAGTTCACGGGCTCGTTCTTGCCCCCCGAAGCTTTCTCCGACTTGGTGGCCCTAGCCCGATGGAAGAAGAGGTAGGACATCCACTTAGTGGTGTGGGTCAAATCGGAGGGCTCGTCATAAAAAGCGGTGCACACAAAGTACTGACACATCAGCTCTTGATATACTTCCGCCACCCGAGGGTCCAAATCCTCCAACTCCCGGTTGGTGGGAACGTACTCTTCATATGGGGTATCCCCCATCGGCAGTCTCGAGACAACTGCCATCTCGTGGAGCGCCAATCCCAACTCCCCCAGTGGAGTGGCGAAGGTCCCGGTGAGCGGAATATACCGCTCCATCAGTGCCAAGAACAAATTAGCATTGGGAGGCAACCCAACACTCGTCGCACTCACGGCGGCATATAGTCCGATGCCCTCCAGCTCTCTTCGAAAGTGCGTCAAGGCCCAGTCAACTAGGCATCTTCATCGGGAGTTCGTTGGGGGCGATCCACCCATTGCACCGAGGATTCTCCTTGGGATATACCCCACCTCGACTCATGAAGTCGTTACAGAAGGTCGACAGCTGGACAGGCTGGATCACCGAGCTAACTTCACTCGGGATACTACCCGGGCACAGTCCCCGGAACAACATCACAACGCCAGAAGGGCGACTAACAAACGACCCCTGGTCAGCGCCTTTCAGATGAAAGATCTTTCCCGGCTTCCCATGAAGATCAGGAGTCAGCTTCCATGACATCTTCCTGGGATGCATCGTATGGAAGAAGGCCGAGATGGGATAATCCCTCGGCATAGTCGGCAGGTACAAGACCAAATCCCCGGCAGGGAAAACCTAAGGCTCCCTTTTGGGCTTCGTCTGGGACTGTTTATCAATCATGTCCCCAAAAAGGAAAGCCGGCTTTATGTACTGCTCCCCATCTACACGTACCAAGGGTTAGCCATTGATCATACTCAACAGCATTCGCTCACCCTGGGCCGATATCAGGATCTCCCTTCCCTCAGGATACTGGGGTCTAGAGATGGAAAATGCCATATGGGACAGATCCTCCAGATAGTTCGAGTGCAGCATCCCGGCAGCGGAGCCCATCACCTCAGCCAATGGGGACTCACCCAGATCAACTGCAAGATAATGCAAAGAAGATATGTCATTACAAGTTTGGCACAAACACACGGACCAAGGAAACGACAGTCTGTGCTCTACGCCAAGATTGTACAAATTTGGTCACCTTACGCCGGAAGTCTCCTCCACAAAACGTAAAATTCAAATTTTACGAAATACGCCAATTTTCGGTAGCCCGGGCTATTTACGCTCAGAGCTACGAAAATATGGAGTCCTTACACATTAGAAATATGGGCGTAAAAGATGAAAACGCCTCTGTGCGTCATCTTCCTCAAAAGAGGCTATCAGCACAGAAGACGACCTAGCTCAGTCACGTTCAACGTGTGCGAAGGATTTTTTGTCGTTTGTGTCATCCCAAAAAGCTCTACCTCTAAAGCCGGGTGCGCTAGTCGTCGGCGGGATGCTCCCCTCAGAGGGAAGTTCACCTTGCCCGACCGGAGATTCCCTCGCCGGGACAGAAGAATGAGAAGAAGAACCTATGCTCTTTCCTTTAGCGGAGGGGGTTTGTTTCGACGCCATTTCTGAAGACTCGAAGTGCTCGGAGAAGGAACGAAGAAAAACTCGAACAGTCGAAAGCTCTCTTTCGCAGAAGACAGATAAAAAGTTTTTCTCTCAAAAAGCTTGGGATATATATACAGTCCGGGTCGACTCCTCGAATCCTCGGACGAACCCCTCGAGACCCTAACCAAATTTCGCAATTAATAGTTGGTTATGATTGGATGCTACGTCAGCCCACTACCCTCGAAAGACGGACGGTCAGCGAATTCGAAAGGATTTTCGTACAAGACGGTTCAGCGGGCTCTACGCTAAAGGAGCTTTTCTACGCTCGACAGCAACGGATCCACGGTTTTACGCTCGACAGCTACAAGTCTGCGGTTTTACGCCCGGATGCCTTTGTGCTCGGTAGCTTTTATGCTCGAGAGGCCACAAATCCACGACTTTTACGCTCAACAGATACCAAATCGATGATCTCACGCTCGGTGGCGCTCAGTTTACGCTCAGCAGCAACAGATCCGCAAACCTCACACTCGAAGAAATTTTCTTTTCAGGAGTAACAAATCAACAGTTCTACGCTAAAGGAGCTCTCTACGCTCGACAGCTACGAATCTAACGGCTTTACGTCCGATAGCTATAAGTCTATGGTTTTTTCTTGCCCGGATGCCTTTGTGCTCGGTAGCATTCTATGCTCGAGAGGCAACAAACCTACGACTTCATGCTCAGGAACCACAGGTCTACGATTTCACGCTCGATAGTGTTCTGCGCTCACAGGCTACAGATCTACAGTCCTACGCTAAAGGAGCTTTTCTACGCTCGACAGCTACGAATCTAACGGCTTTACGTCCGACAGCTACAAGTCTATGGTTTTTTCTTGCCCGGATGCCTTTGTGCTCGGTAGCATTCTTTGCTCGAGAGGCAACAAACCTACGAATTTACGCTCAGGAACCACAAGTCTACGATTTCACGCTCGATGGTGTTTTACGCTCAAAAGGCTACAGACATGATTTCCCGCTCCACGACTTTTCGCATATCTAAAATAGTCCCAAGGCGGTCAATTGCAAAGAGTTCACACAGAAGATACTCGTTCTTGACCCAAAGCATCTCAAGTACCCGAGGTATACAGAGTTCAAATATTGAGAAACTACTCCTTTCGGGTCCAGAAAACTGGAGGTTCATCCAGATTCCAGTCTGAACATCTCGTCTATCAAAGTGGCAACTCAGTTTGACAGCAAAAAAAAAACCTCGACCCTGTTCCAAGGGAGTTTCGAGAGATCATTCTTGAAGACGAATTCTGAACAAAGACGAAATTCCGCTCATCAGAGAGGCAACAGTTCAGAAATCCCACGTCGTCCCTCAGTCCTAGCAACAGGACAGTTCTAAGTGTTCAAAAATGCTCAGCAACGTTCTATGGACTATTTGCTATGCGTGAAGGACAGGGCCTAATACTCTTTCTATCAGAGTCGGCGTAAAGATTCAGACATGTTGAAGCTGCACATATTCAGACTTCACAAGCAACGTATGGCAAGACGATCATATGGAGAAGAAGACGATTTTATTAAAGATTAAAATCATGATTACATATGAGGGAAATCCAATCTACAAGGGTTTTTCTCTATTTTTCATGATTACATCTGAGGGAAACTCCATCTACAAAGGAGACCCCCCCTCGTCATCTGAAGATCACCCAGAAGCTGTACTGACAGATTCTCGTGCCGGTGCAGGTCTTCCTCTTCATCCATGGCCGTTCATGACCACCACGGTCATGAACAAGAAGATCCTCCATTCGCCATGGCCGATCCGATTGGGGTTTCTTTAAATCCAACCCCATCAGGACGACAGATTATGGTTTGTCTGATCTCGTCTGCGGGGGCCTCAGGAAGAAATAAACAGTCTACAAACTGTGTGGTCAAATACGACCCTTCCTCTCTCCTGGGGCAACGCCATACAAAGTTGCTAATTATTCCGAGCAAGGGAGGCTAAGATGTCCTTCCATAATCCATCGTTGCAGTGAACACTTGCTCGAAGACGCCGTCTTTTACGTGTCACGCCCCAGTCCCAAAAATACGTAGGACTAGGACACGTAAGCATGCCAGCCGCATGGATATGGCAACTCCAATATATGGAAACCAAATCCATACGTACGCTGTAATATGAATATAAAATCCACAAGTGGTATAAAATATAATACAAGTCACAGGGTAAAATCTAAATCTCATCCACCAAAATCATATAAAAATAAATAACCAGTATCTATGAAACTAGATCTCAATAAGAAGTATCTAAGGATGATAGTTGGATGGAAACAAATCTACTACCAACTCGAATATAAGAGCAAATACAATATGAGTACAACACCACAACACAATATAAGAATACCAACTATCCATCACAGCTTGAAGAGAAGACATCCTCGGATCACATGTAACCATCCAAATCTGCGCTCCTACAAATACTCAAGAAAAGATACACCTGGCAGCGGACCAGGTCCTCAGAGGGACGTAACAAGATACAGAAAATACGAGCCAATTTGAATACAGTAAACATGCATATGGTTTGAAAATAAATAAGTACGCTGTACAAGACAATCTATATGAATGCAAATGAGGACAACTTTTCGACGTATGGGCAAGGGTAGTCTACTCGATCTAAGCCTCACAACTCATGCACTCGTCCATGAACATTATCAGCCGTCATACCTCGGGGGTAGCGACCCTCGGACTCCATCAATCGACATACCTCGGGGGTAGCGACCATCGGACACGACCCACCATAGTGCGTGCTAGTGACTACGGTGTTACCAGAGTGGTTAAAGCCCATACGTCTAATGATTGTCCTCTATGATACTAAGTGCCATGTGTGTGTCAACATATCTAATACATAGTAATGACTGGAGAAAAAAACTACACATGCAAGAACTATACAGAAATGAAATAAATAAACAGAAATATAAATAGCATGCAAAGTACTGTAAACAATTTGGCAAGGTATCTTGCCTGGGGTCCTGCTGCTGGTATGAATCAGAGTCCAAGTCACAGTTCAAATAGCCTATGTATTACAAATTTATCACGTCAAAAGATAATTTATTTTAATTTATTTAATTCTGGAATAATTACTCTAAAATCCTATTTTAATCTTATTATTCTTATTTTTATGTTAATTCCTAAATTTTGTCCAAAGAAACTGAATTTTATCAACTCGAGTCTCATGGCACGCAAATCGAGGCGATCTGTTGACCAAAAAGTCAACCGACACAAACTCAACTTTCATGCATGATTTCCTGTAGATTTTAGCGTCAAAAATATGCTGGAATTTACGGCTCGTCCGAATTCAAATTCGTTTGGGAATTATGGCACATACAAATTTTGTATTGTGCACCGATGGTTAAATTCTAACCTAGAAGTTCTACAGAATTAACAGTATATAAATAATTCGAATTAAATTCTGGGAAAGATTTATGTCGATGATCTCGACATTAGCTTTCCGAAACTTTAAACGGTTCTTGATTCTGACTCCTGGTTCTCCCGGAATCACGAAAACATCGAAACACGTCTATTTTCGGACATGCTGTGCTCTACGAATTTTACAGAATTTAATACTTATAATTTAGAAAAACAATTTATATAATCAGAAATCTAACCTCATTATCGTTCTAACAAAAAAAACTGGAGCATGTTTGGAGTCCGGAGCTAGGAGATATCGTCTTTTTAATTCGTCATAACTAGTGGAAAATGAGGCTGAATTTATGACGAATTTTGACTATTTTTTGGACGAAAAAGAGAGGAATTTGGGGAAGAAAAATATGAAGGATGAGGTATTTATAATGGTGGACACTACTTAATTAAATAGGACTAGGATTGGTTAATTTGGATAGGATTATGATGAATTTAAATAAGGATAGGATATGCATGAAGTTGATTTCCTAGTAGGTTCAGGATTTGAATTAATTTAAAATAGAGTTTGAATTTATCTCAATAATTTATAATCTTAAATATAATTAAAGATAATACAAATAATTTATAAAATCTTATTAATATCTATTAACACTAAATTAGCATCTATCTAATATTAAGACTATATATATCCAAATAAATCCTAAATAATTTTAAAATCTAAATAAATTTCTTAAAATTCTAAATAAATTACAAAAAAATATAATTAAATATTTTAAACTAAAATAAATATTTGGTAGTAACGACATGCAAGTATGGTCGTATAGTAAATCATAGAAGTCCTAGAATTTATGTTTTCTAAGTTTTAATTACCAAAAATTCTAGAAAATCTCCAAAAATCTAAAATAATTCTAAATGAATATTTATATAAGTAAATATACTAAAGAAAAAATTATTTTCTAATTAACTAAGAGAATACTCTAAATAAATTCAAAATCTATAATAAATATAATAATATAAAATATACACAAATACCTATTTTGGGTGAGGGAGTTTACATTACGGCTCCCTACATGCTGGAAGAACATGATCTCCTTCTTTCTCAGATCGACCCGACAAACTCCGGCGATCATTTCTGCATGACAATGGGTATATGGTGAAAACAGGTTCACCCCCCAGCCTTTATAGGCAAAAGAGATCACAGCGGCCCCCAATAAATCTGCTATAAAGTCAGCATCGATCGTTTCAACGCTCCATTCAGAAACGTTTCGAGTTACGAGGGGCCATTCATGCTTCATTCAAAGCGTTTCAAATTCCGAGGAATTTAAAAACTTTGAAGGGGGTCTTGTAGAAGCATGAAAAATACGCTTGGAAGATCTACGCAGCGTCTTAATGCAGAGCAGCGTAAACAGAGGCCTTCAGACCCATCCAGCATAAAACAGGGTTCTTCATCGCCTCCATGGCATAAAACCCAGCCGCTCTCAAAGCAGCATTAAAGCGTACGAGGAACGCTTCGTCTTCCCAAAAAAGAAACTGTCCAGTCGCACAGTAAAAAAACTGACCTCTGACTCCTGACAGAAAGTGCTGCACGGCTACCCAGACGACGGTTGGAAATGATCGCAGACCACTCGGGACACGCCCCACAGTAATGATGGCGGATCTCGGCATTTAATACAGAGGATTTGGTTAAAATATCACCAAACCGACGCTTACTAAAATCCTCCAGCGTAAACCGCTCTTTCGCGTACAAAAGGAATACGCTGTCTTGTTTTACACAGGCAAATATGGGCTGTTTTACGCTCCACGGAAGACAAACCGCCTGCCACGTCAAAAGCTGCACTTCGTACAAGGCTCGAGGCACGTCTCTGCACCAAAGCACACAGAGCGGTGACAGTTTTCCCTCAAGGCACGTCCCTCCGTCAAAACGTACAGAGCGGTGACAGTTTCCCCTCAAGGCACGTCTCCGCATTTAATGCACAGGATGATGGCAAATCTCTGTCAAAGATTTGATTATATCTCCAAAAGCCATAATTTCGGCTAAAGACGTCCACATCAGCACCCTGGCACGGTACGCAGTGGCTTCTACGCCCATTCAGGGCCTGTGCTCACTCGGCTTCCACGCCTACTCAGTCTCTATGACCACTCAGTCTCTACGACTACTCGGCTTCCACGCCTAGTCAGTCTCTACGACTACTCGGCTTCCACGCCTACTCGGCTTCTATGCCTGCTCGAATTCTATGCCTGTTCGACTTTTATGCCTACTTGGCTTCTATGCCATGGTGACGGACATTTGGCTTCTACGCCAACCTCTTCTACACAATGGATACCTACCCACGTGGCTTTTACGTCGTGATCTTAGTAGCAACCGTACGTGTTGTGTCCCCTTAGTTGGACCCACGTCACCCGCTCAGTCAAAAGATCATCTATACGTAGGCATTGGTTACTTTAACCGTTGTGTAAAAGGGTGCTGTACTTTCCACTCCTCGGTTCTTACACCAACGGAATGGTCGCTGTCACCAAAGACTCTATAAATAGAGGCCCCCGTCAATGGGGAACAAGGTCAGAAAATTTGGTCAAGAATACCAATATCAGATCAAAGGTCAAAACTTTGAAAGAAGAATCGAACAAGGTCATCGAACCAGAGATCAAGAGGGAGAGATAGAGAGAGAGAGAGAAGAATACAGAGCTCAGGCAAGGGATAGAGAGCGACGACCTTCAGCATCGCGCATCCACCCTCCTTTGCAACCTCCGAAGCTGCATCCTGTCTTCCACGGCACTTCTTCAACATCGTGTAGTCCAAGGGCTAAAGTGATCGACCGTAGATCAGACACCTATAGCAATTTTTATCCAGATTAAATAAATTGTACTCCCACATCCTCGCATAGGATCAAATTGTACAAGTTTGTTTGTGAACCAAAGGGCACGGGTCTCGTATAAACCCCGCCATTGAAATACACTTTCATCTCTTTAGTTTAAAACCACCACAAACAAGATGGCGACTCTGCTGCGGAAGTAACTGTCTAGCAGTCTCGTCATACTGAAGTAACTATCAACAAACGCGACCCTAAGGTCATCCCAAATTTTGGTCATGCTATCAATATCAGAATACAGGAAATACAGTATCTGGATGTATCCAAGGGTTATGATATAACCAAGTGTGTACATCAAGGTGTTGCCAACATATATCACTCGTTACCAGACGTTACTGACGAATGTCTGCATCCGGTTGTGACCCGGACGTGAAGTAACGATTCTAATCCAAAATATGCACAATGCATATAATAAATAAATAAATATCTGGTAATCGAAAATACATGGTGGCAAGGTACACTTGCCTGGATCCGGCTGCTGAAGATGGGGCTCCGGTACAACGTCCAAGTTCGCGGGTTCCGTAGTACTTAGAGACGAGATACATGCTCAATCAATAGACTATCACTAGGCTAAAATAAGATATGACACACGTCTAGCATATGTTTAAACCTCTGTTACAACTCACATAGACACTAAGCTAGTAGGTTGACCAAGGTTGACTAAAGGTATGTTACATCTAATCCGATTAATCACCTGTATAACATCATCAAACAAATCCATATTCTTACTATTCATCACGGTGTTTATCAGCAGTTCGAGCCATGATCAATCCTCAGATTTTACACTGGTCTTTATAGACATTATCAGTACGTTTAAATATCCTCCTCGACTAAATTAATAATTATTTATCAAACCTTATACACGTTATTTTATTATTCAAACACCCTCTCACAGATTCATAGCTCACATATACATATTTATATTCCTCAATTGATTTTGTCAGTAGTAATCAAATCCTCAACCAATGAACAATCTAATGATATCACACACCATTTTATATTTATTTAACCTGCTCCTTGATACCCATCACAAATCATAATATAAAATCCTAAGTACTATATATATATTCATAACCATCAATGCATGTAATAAAACCTAAAATCTCACATAGCATTTGTAAGTCCTACTCTCCATATATATCTCATTCTCAACCCTAACTCAAGGCATAAACATAAACCCTAACTATGGTACATGTAAACCCTAAACAAGAATATGCTACACATAGAGAGGGGGAGTGTTTACCTTGGCGGCGGCACGGTGGTCCGATGGTGGATGTAGTGGTCGTACTGGAGGCAGCGGGTGTTCGACTGAAGGTGGTGGTCGTGCTGGAGACAGCGGTAGCCGATTGAAGGTTCTCACCGGAGAAGACGCGAGGGTTAAGGTGGGTAGCCGTGTGGTCGAGGTGGGTAGCCGGGTGGTCGAGGCGGAAGTGGCCAGTTCTGGGCAGCAGGACAAAGGTGTTGTGGTTGGCAGTCGGGCTGGTGGAGCAAGGTGGTGGTGCAGTTGGCCGACGTTGGATGATGTCAATTGGAGGTAATGGAGGTAGAGGAGCTCGGTGGTAGCCGGTCGAGGAAGCTCGGCGTTAGGGTTGATGGAGATGCTGGTCGAGGTTTGCTGGTCGGTCGAGGAGATGCAGCCACCGCCGAAGAAGGTCATGGCAGCGGGAACACCGGGGTAGCAGCTGAGGTTGAGGGGGAAGCCAGGTGGTTAAAGTCATGGATGGAGGTCGGCTGGCCGGAGTAGGGGAGGCCGGTCGGTTCAGTTTGAAGAAGAAGAGGTGAAGAAGAGGAAGAAGAAGAAGCAAAAGAAGAAGAGATAGGGAGGAGGTTGTATTTCGACTGAATTTGTGAGGAGGGAGGAGAGAGAGAGTAGGGGGTTTCCTATGCCCTTGGAATTAGGGCCGACATTGGGAAAATGGGTGTGAAGAGACATTAAATAGGAGGGTGTGTAGGGAGTGTGTGGTGAGGATGAGTTCTAATTTTTGAATAGAGGGCTTAGATTTCATATAAAAGAATTTTTCATCCAAAGGGAGAGAGGGATGGACAAGACCAGTCAAGAGGTGAGAGGGGGCTTCTTCATTGGCTTGGACCAATAAGGTGATGATACCTATCACCACTTTTGCAAATAAGCCCCTTAATTCTTTGGGTATTTGCACAAACATGTAAAATGATAGGAAAATGTGTGGGAAGTGGTGTTTGGTATTTTGTATGGTGAGGGGGTGTTGTGTGTTTTGCATGGGCTTAATGAATGGGGGATTGGGTTAAATTGGGGTTAAGTTAGGATTAGTCAAAGTTGGTATCCCCAATTTAATTAAAATAAAAAGTTATGTGCTCTTAAATTAAGTGGGGGCACATGGGATCTCAATTTGGAGTGACACAAAGGTCATGAAAGGTATAGGCTTGGTGTCAGTCTTGGACCCTTTAATTGATCCGGCTAAACGGGTTGAGTTTGTGTCTCAAAATTTGATGGCAACGACAAAGGTACGCGACACAGGATTAAAGAACGGGTTTCGGATATGGAAAGTCATGCAATTAAATTAGAGCACTAGGGATTGTGATTGTGAGTGACAGAAAAGTCCAACGCCTAGGTTGGCTTGTCAAGTCAAGAGTGCAATAATTAGTTAGAAATTATGGGCTATTGTTGGGCTCCAAATATTGCAACAACGGTAGGGTACACCAAGGGTTTAAAATAAATAACCATACAACTGTAGCATAAATTCTAAACCTCAAACACCAGATGCTAAAGTGAAATTTCTAACCCAAAACCAATCTATTTATAAAAATAAATTAGGGGATTTACATCCTTCCCAACTTAGAAAAATTTTGTCCCCGAAATTAAAAGTAAAGCACTAATGATATCTACGAGAATTTAAAAGCAAACTGGTAATCGAATACGGTACGTAAATTCGTACCTTGGTCCTCAAATAGATTCAAAAAGCGCTGCCGAATGGATTCATCGCGCTCTCAGGTAGACTCGCCTGGTGAATGATGTTTCCATACAACCCTGACCAGTCGAATAATCTGACCTCTCAAAGTCTTCTCACTATGATCGAGTATCCCCACTGGCTGCTCTGCATAAGATAAACTGGGCCCGATTGTAATCTCTGAATGATCTAGCATGTGGCTAGGGTCTGCCACATATCTCCTCAACAACGATAAATAAAATACGTCGTGCAATCCTTTCTAATAAGGGAGGTAATGCAAGATGATAAGATACTTCACCAACTCATTTCAAGATGTCAAAAGGTCCGATGTACCTCGGACTCAGCTTGCCTCTGCCTCCGAATCTGATGGTACCACGAGTAGGCGATATCTTCAAAAATATATGGTCACCCTCCTTGAACTCCAAAGGTTTACGGTGTGCATCTGTCCAATGCTTCTGTCTGTCCTGTGCTGCACACATGTGGCTCTGAATCTGCCTTACTTTCTCCACTGTCTGTGTCACCAACTTTGGACCAAGTATCTGACGCTCTCCCACGTCACTCCAATATACTGGTGACCTACACTTTCTACCGTATAGTGTCTCATAAGGTGCCATCTATATGCTGGCCTGATAGCTGTTATTGTAGGAGAATTCCACCAAGTGTAGATGGTCCTCCCAAGATCCTCCAAAGTTGATTATACACGCTCTCAACATATCCTCTAGTATCTGAATCGTGCACTCTGACTGGCCATCAGTCTGTAGATAATATGCAGTGCTGAACTTGAGACGAGTTCCTAGACTCTCCTGCATACTCCGCCAAAAATATGATATGAATATGGAATCATGATCTGAGATAATGCTGATAGGCACTCTATATAGTCGTACTATCTGCCTCATATATATGTCAGCTAATATCTCCATGGACTGCCCAACTCTGAAGGGCAAGAAATATACAGACTTGGTGAGTCGATCTACGATAACCCAAACTGCATCTTTCCCGCTAGGGCTCCTCGAGAATCCTGTGACAAAGTCTATGGTTATGTGTTCCTACTTTCACTCGGGAATGGGAAGCGGCTGCAATAGTCCTGCAGTACTCTGATGTTCAGCCTTGACTTGTTGACAGACCAAACATCTCACCATAAATCTTGTAATCTCCCTCTTCATCCTATGCCACCAGTAGTGTTGTCTCAAATCTTGGTACATCTTCGTACCCCATGGATGAATAGAATAAATTGAGATATGAGCCTCGGTCATCAACTCCTGGCGTAGCTCGCCACTCATAACGTATAGGCGATCTCCACACCTCAATGTTCTATCTTCATGAATCCTGAGTCCCGTCTGTATGTCGGCCTCTGTTCTCTCTCATAGTCGTCAGAATCTCGCATCTGTAGGCAGGGCTGCCTTGATTCTCTCAATCAATGTAGACTGAACCTCGAGACTGGCTATCTGTCCATCCATGCCTGGCAATACAATCTCTATCCTGAGCTTCTGAAGATCCTCTAACAATTGTCGCTGAGTCGTCAAAAAGTATGCCATAGGCTTCCTGCTTAAGGCATCTGCTACTATATTCGCTTTGCCAGGGTGGTACTACAACTCTATATCATAGTCTGTCATCAACTCTAGCCATCGTCTCTGTCTCATGTTGAGGTCCTTCTAAGTGTAGACATACTTCAGACTTTTGTGATCTGTGTAAATCTCAACACGCTCTCCATAAAGGTAGTGCCGCCATAGCTTTAGTGAAAATATCACTCCAGCTAGCTCTAGATCGTGCGTCGGATAGTTCTTCTCATGAACTCTCAGTTGTCTCGATACGTAGGCTATCACCTTTCCGTGTTGCATCAGTACATATCCTAATCCGCTCCCAGATGTATCACTGTACACTACAAATCCTTCTGATCCTGAAAGAAGTGTCAAAATCAGTGTTGATGCTCATCGAAAATCGTCTGATACTCCTCGGTCCAGATAAACTCCTCGCCTTTACGCGTCAGTCGCGTCATAGGCGCAGTGATCCTCGAGAAGTTTTCCATGAACCTCCGATAATATCCAGCAAGTCCGAGAAAACTCCTAATCTCTGTAACTGATGTAGGGGTAGGCCACGTCTCTACTATAGCGATCTTCTCTGGTTCAACTGATAGTCCATCTCCGGTGATTAAGTATCCCTGGAATGGTACTCTATCCAAGTAGAACTCATATTTGCTGAGCTTGGCATACAGCATTTCCTGCCTCAGCGTCTCCAACATGATCCTGAGATGTCTCTCGTGCTCCTCCTGGCTTTTGGAATATACCAAGATGTCGTCGATAAATACTACCATGAACTTATCCAAGTACTGGTGGAAAATATTGTTCATCAGACTCATAAATATTGTCGGCACGTTGTTTAAACCAAACGGCATGACTAAAAACTCATAGTGCCTGTACTTCGTCCGAAAAGCCGTCTTCGAAATGTCCTCTCTCCGTACCTTGATCTGATGATAGCCGGATCTGAGATCGATCTTCGAGAATACACATGCACCACTAAGCTGATCAAATAAATCATCGATGCACGATAATGGTTACTTGTTCTTTATCGTTACAGCATTTAATGTCATATAATCGATACACAAACGTATCATCCCATCCTTCTTCGGCACAAATAAGATGGGTGCTCCCCATGGAGAAATACTAGCCCGTATGAAGCCCTTATCTAAGAGATCATCTACTTGGACTTTTAACTCAACCAATTCCTTCGATGCTAGTCTGTAGACGGGGGGAGTAACTGGCTCAGCTCCGGGAGTCAACTCTATAGTGAACTCTATCTCTTTGTCAGGTGGCAGGCCTGGAAGATCCTCTGGAAATACGTCCTCAAACTCTGATATAAAGTGAGGGTACATCGGTTCACCTTCTGTAATGTGTGTCGCTAAGGTAGGTTGGACACCATGCTCTCGGGCTCCCCGAAGAAACTCAAACTCAGGATGATTTGGTGGTCTAAATATGACACAACCACGATGGCAATCTAGCGTTGTATAGTATTGGCTCAACCAATCTATGCCTAGGACAATTTCACAGTCTAGACTTAACCCCATAATGAATTCTTCTGTTCTAGTTACAACCCTAAACCTCCATAAAAATTTTCTTTCTTCCCTAATGTATAATTACTCTTCTCATCAAATTTCTTTCTACAATTGTATTCCTCGAATTTCTTCTTTCCATTATTTATTGCTCTGAGTCACATAGTACAATTTATCATAATGGTATCACCCAAGCATATGCTAGAATTTCTGGTATCAGATCATCATCTTCTAGATAAGAGCCTAATTTTTTTTATCTTTTCCAGTTCATACTATCGTTCTTGGTATCGCTATTATGTGCTATAACTAATTCCTAGCATCTGGCTATGCATTTCCATAAATTATTCTAGAGGATTATGATCAACGATCTTTCTAGCTCCCAGTACTTCCCATATTACTGCTATCTCAAGTAAGAGTAGGGTTTTACCAGTTCTAGGAATATATTTCTAGGTCCAATTCTCCTGCTAACATTCTCCACTAGTTCTAGCATCTAAAAAGAACCTATCAACCTACCCTACTGAGGGTAACAATCTTCTCAGAGATTAATGCACAAATCATATCTTCTTTCATCTGGACTATGATCTTCTTCTGGAGAGAACCATCATGCACAAGCATTCATCTTTCCAAAATAAAGGAGATGAGAAACACACAAACTCGAATATGTATAAGCTGTATAATAAGGGTCACTATCTAAGTAAACCAGTAAATATAAACATCTATGTCTCAATCCACAATGAACAAAAAATACACAAGAATAAGGTACATGTGCTAAAGTCGGCCACCCAATAACACACAAACTTGAATAGACTCGAGAATAAATATGAGTCTATAAAAACTAGGCTACAACAGCGGATGAATAAATAATATGAATAGCCATAACTCCGATAGAAATAATATAAGTACCTGGTACCAATGCCTGCATGACGAGCAACTCCATCAACAACTCCAAAGGCTCCGTAATCGTCAATGCTACAAAACTGGCAGGGGACCAGGTCCTCAGAGGGACATAACAAGGAACAGAAATACAACATGCCAAAGTATAACAGAAAGATACAAGTACAACGATGGTGTAGTCTAGCATAACCACCTAAGTGAAACACAGTTTGAAGACAATGTTCGACACATGGGCTATCCAAAATAAAACTGTAGTTTCGAACAAAAAGACACACGGGGCATACCGTAGCTCCGAGCACAGAGTCACACGGGTGATACTACTACTCCGGATACAGGAACACTACATCAATAGGACATATACATATATAAGCGCGTGTAGAGGAGTCCAAATGTCCAGTAACTGTCTTTTCCTTCCCAAGCGGTCAACGAATGTGCGCTGAACCTGAACCTTTATCTAGTAGTCTCGTCATACTGAAGTAACTATCAACAAATGCGACCCTAAGGCCATCCCAGATTTTGGTCAAGCTGTCAGTATCAGGATACAGAAAATCTAGCACGATGACAGTGTCTGGATGTGTCCAAGGTTTATGATGTCAAGTGTGTACATCAGGGTGTTGCCAACATCTATCACTCGTTACCAGATGTTACAGACGAACGTCTGCACCCGGTTGTGACCCGGACGCGAAGTAAAGATTCTAATCCAAAATGCGCACAATGCATATAATAATAAATAAATATCTGGTAATATGAAATACAGGATGGCAAGGTACACTTGCCTGGATTTGGCTGCTGAAGATGGGGCTCCGGTACAATGTCCAAGTCTGTGGGTTCCGTAGTACCTAGAGACGAGATACAAGCTCAATCAATAGACTATCACTAGACTAAAATAAGATGTGACACACGTCTAGCATATGTTTAAACCTCTTTTATAACTCACATAGACACTAAGCTAGTGGGTTGACCAAGGTTGACTAAAGGTATGTTACATCTAATCCGATTAATCACATGTATAATATCATCAAACAAATCCTCAATCCTACTATTCATCACGGTATTTATCAGCAGTTCGAGCCATGATAAATCCTCAGATTTTATCCTGATCTTTACATATATTATCAGTACGTTTAAATATCCTCCTCGACTAAATTAATAATTATTTATTAAACCTCATACACGTTATTTTATTATTCAAACACCCTCTCACAGATTCATAGCTCATATATACATATTTATATTCCTCAATCAATTTTGTTAGTAGTAATCAAATCCTCAACCAATTAACAACCTAATAATATCACACACCATTTTATATTTATTTAACCTGCTCCTTGATACCCATCACAAATCATAACATAAAACCCTAAGTAATATATATATATATATATATATATATATTCATAACCATCAATGCATGTAATAAACCCTAAAATCTCATATAGCATTTATAAGCCCTACTCTCCATATATATCTCATTCTTAACCCTAACTCAAGGCAAACATAAACCCTAACTATGGTACATGTATAAACCCTAAACAAGAATACACTACACATGGAGAGGGGGAGTGTTTACCTTGGTGGCGGCACGGTGGTGCGAGAGTGGATGTGGTGGTCGTGCAGGAGGCAACTGGTGTCCGAATGAAGGTGGTAGTCGTACTGGAGACAGCGGTGGCCGACTGAAGGTTCTCACCGGAGAAGATGCGGTGGTCGAGGTGGGTAGCCGGGTGGTCGAGGGGGAAGTGGCCGGTTCTGGGCAGCGGGATAGAGGTGTTGTGGTTGGCAGTCGGGCTGGTGGTGTCACGACCCGCACCCGGTGTAAGGGTACAAGTCAAAAACAACGCCTAGCCTACGCTGCAGAATCAGCGGTAGAACGTTGTCTGGATAATCTATCTAACAATATAATAAACCACCAATAATGACAATATACTCAATCACAGAACTAAGATGGGATGAGCACGAATCAAATAAAGAATATAATAGTCATAATATAACTCATGAATCTAAAATAATACATCAAGGAGTCTGAAAGAAGTAACAAGAATAAGATGGAGATAAATCCAGTACAAAAGAATACTACGAAGCTACAACACCCGGGTCAACTGTTTCAGTTGGGATAAGTAAGTCCCTCCTGAACCAGGGTCTCGGAATCTAAACCCACAACATCCTGAGGTCCATAATAGGTAGGGTACCATTCCTCAGTGTCATCTAGAAAAATATATCCAGTCAGGAAAGGAGCAGAGTACATCTCTAACAGCAGTTCTAATCAATAATAAAAACTATATAACAATAAATAGATATGGATAAACAAGATGCACAATAGATACAAAAAATATATATACAATAAGAAAATACTGGAATAAATACAATAATGAATAATATGCCAATGAATAAGAATACTAATGACTAAGTGTATGAGTAATAGCTTAATATGTGATCGGCTTGGGCAAGATGCAATGCGGCCTGGCTAATCATACGTGCGGTGTATGATCAACACTATTCAGTAATCAGTACTTGATAAAATAGGGATATTAATCACATATCTATACTAATACTCCCCCACCCTCGACTGGTATAATAGATCCAACCACAGTATGCTATGACACGGGATTCTCCAAGAAGATAGCTAGTCTTCTCGAGAATCAGTGTCTGTACATGTACAAGATAACCAATGAATAATACTTGCACCATATACACCATATAAACTATATACCAAGGAATAACATCTCATGATGAGATCCGGATATACCAATCCGTGTAACCTTAGTGTCAAGGGAACATGGATATCTACACTAGATACAATGAATATAGAGGATATCATAAATAAAAAACTATCAGAGAATGTACTCGCCTGAAGTCCAATAAATAGTCTCACAGATGTCTGACTCGGTGCCTCGAAGACCTAGATATGGAATACAACATCAAAACAAGGTTCCGAAAAGAGAATAAGTTAAACTAGTCAACTTCTAGGTCAAAAAGCTAATTCTAAGTCAAAAGTCAATGGTCAACTCTAAGGTCAATTATGGTCAACTATGGTCAAACCATGGTCAACTATCTATTTTTAGGTTGCACAAGCCTAACACCATAATATTTGGTCAAGATACTAAAGTTTAAGCCAAGAAACCCACAACTTAAAAATTAGGATACCATATCTCCGGATACGTAATTCCCAAGGTAACATCAATAATAATGTCAAACAATTATTCATAATAATATAAATTCATAATTTACAACATCCAATAGGTACCGTGGTTTTGAACAAACTTGGTGTCTCAACAATAATCACAATCTTGATACCCGAACCCCGTATCTTGAGTATCCCTACTTACCTTGGTTTTCTCAAGGTAATACCCAATACCTTGGTATAATAATTACCCTTATATATATAACTAGTATATATGCACGTGCTTTGCACGTATCTTGGAGTGGATGATGTTGATGAGTTGATTTAACTTTGTTGTTTTTAATTATATAGGTTAAGAATTCAACCCTTCAAATTTCGTGGGAACATCTTAGAAGATTTAGCAAGTAGTATGAACCCTTCGATTTTCGTAATACATTAATGAATCTCTTAAATGGTTATCAGTAGAATTTATTGTAGGTATTCTTTTAATTAGTAAATATATTGAAGGGCATTTTTGGGAAGAAAACTTCCACGGTGAAGCCTACTTTGACATTATATAGTAGAATAGATATATGCACGTGCTTTGTACGTATCTTGGAGTGGATGATGTTGATGAGTTGATTTAACTTTGTCGTTTTTAATTATATAGGTTAAGAATTCAACCCTTCAAATTCTGTGGGAACATCTTAGAAGATTTAGCAAGTAGTATGAACCCTTCGATTTTCGTAATACATTAATGAATCTCTTAAATGGTTATCACTGGAATTTATTGTAGGTATTCTTTTAATTAGTAAATATATTGAAGGGCATTTTTGGGAAGAAAATTTCCACGGTGAAGCCTACTTTGACATTATATAGTAGAATAGATATATATATATACTAATATTATACATATAAGGAATTTAGCAATAATAATATATCATCTCAATATTAATACATATATATATATATATATATATATATATATATATATATATATATATATATATATATATAATCTGCCAACTATCGCTGAAAACTGTGTTGAAAAATACTGATTTCTGATACGCTGCTTTTAGTGATAGTTTCTTTCTGTCGCTGAAGCTGCTTTCACTGCTGTTGTTGGAATCCTGCACTGCTGCTGCTGCTGCTTTGGTGACGGTTTGCAACCGTCACCGCTCCAAGTGTCGTCGCTACTGCTTCTTTCCCGTCGCTGTTGCTTCTATTAATGACAGCGGCTGCTGTCATTAATGCCGCCGTCTCAAGCTACAGCGGCTGCTGCTGTTCTCCCCCTGCTATTAATGACAGTGGCTGTTATTAAACCTGCTGTCGCCAAAAACCTATATATATATATATATATATATATATATATATATATATATATATATATATATATATATAACTCATAATATATATATATAATTACCAAATAAACTATAAATACACCCCCTCTATAATAATATGTACCTAATAGGACATTGCCTCAACACACACATATAAATACATTATATTATACATCTATATATATATATAAATAATCCCATAACAACTATTAATAATATAATTACCTAATTAAACATACATATATATATTTTAACAATATATACATATATAATCATACAATATACTATAACATATATATTAATGCATGTAGAAGAAAGGCTACCTCATATATATTCTCTATATATAATACATAGATCTATGATACAATAAACACTATAATAAATATACTATAATACATATATAATATCTATATATATATATATGCATAATTATAACTCATGAATTAAGAGCACAATAATTAGATATACACATAAATATACAACATATATAAGTATCATACCGTATCCCACTAGATCTAGGATACGCATGTGACACGAGTCCACCACACATCCAATTGTACCCCGAAGGATACAAACAAGTCACATATAATATTTATGAACAATACGAAGTGTCAAATATAGATCTACATGTCCGTGTCAAAATACGACATGTACAAAGTCCCGTGTCTGAGGGAAAACTCCCAAAACAACACGTATCACCAAATTGTTGGGATACGACCTACACGTACCCAATTATGGATATGACACTAGCCCCAAACACATAAACACATGCCAAATTGATCTATAGGATCAATTGACACACACAACAAATGTTAATCTCGGAATTCTCCCAAAATTGACACAAAAAGTACCATAGCTTTCTCAATAGGCCTCCTTTGAGCACAAAACCAAATCCTATGGGTAGCCTATGCATATGGGTTAATTTAATATGGTTAAATCTCAAATTTAGAAGCTATTTTAAGTAAAAAAACTGAATTGTACCTATTGGAAGATAAATTTCCAATAAAACCTCCAATTGAGATAAAATTGCCTCTAACTTGTAGATCCTTGCTCCTCTTTGTAGATCCTTGCTTCCTCCTTCTAGATCCTTGCTTCTCAAGTCTCTAATAGTGATTTGGAAAGGAATTGGAATGAAATTTGGTAGGAAAATGAAGTGGGAATGTCCAATATACTCCATGGGGCCTCTCATGAAAATTGGTAGTGGAAAATTCTAGATCTAGATTTGGAATGAAAAGAGGAGAGAAAAATTTTCCCCTCTAATTAAATAGGCTGGCCCCTATTTCCCCTCCCTCAAGTTATCATGTAATGTCCAATATACTCCATGGGGCCTCTCATGAAGAAATAATTAAGGAAGGAATCTTCTAGTCTAATGATTTAATGAATTTAATCCATCTCCTTAACAATGGGCTTTCTAAATAGGCTAAGTTTAACTAATTAATTCATGTTGGTCCATGGATCCAAACTAAACTAGTTAGGTCCACTAACACAAGTACAAAATAATTAATTAATATCTAACAATAATTAAATAATATAACAAATAATTATTTATCAAGCACAATAATTAACTAAATAGGGAATTACTAAAATACCCTTTCTTAGAAAATATGGTAGTGACAAGTCTACCCTCCTTAAAATAATTTTATTCTCGAAATTCAAAGACGAAAACTACCCCCAGAAAATAACAGAACAGAACTAAAGAATCATAACTAACTATGAAAGAACATAACAATGAACAGAACATAACTAGGAAATAACATACCTCAAGGCACAAACAAATATGGATAGCGCTCTCCCATTTCATCCTCTCTCGCCCAGGTAGACTCCCCCGGAGAGTGATGCCTCCATGCGACGCACACCAAAGGAATAGTCTGGTTCCTCAGCACCTTCTCTCTCCGATCTAGAATCTCAACTGGCTGCTCTGGATAGCTAAGAGTAGGGCCCACCTCTATCTCCGAGTGATCCAATACATGACTAGGATCTGGCACGTATCGTCTCAACTACGATACTTGAAATACGTTGTGCACTCCCTCCAATGCAGGTGGCAAGTCTATTTTATAAGCAACTGCACCGACCCTCTCTAGAATAATGAAAGGTCCGATGAACCGCGGACTAAGCTTTCCGCCTCCACCGAAGCGAATCGTGCCTCGTGTCGGAGAAATCCTCAGAAACACTAAACCACCCACCTAGAACAAAACTCCACCTTAAGAATTTAATCTATAACAAACAACCAAGAACAAACACAAAATAAAAATCTAAACTATACCTCGAACTCCAAAGGTCTCCGATGGCTATCGGCTCAATGCCGTTGTCTGTCCTGCGCCACTCGAAGTCTGTCTCTGATCAACTGAACCTTCTCTGCTGCATCCACAACCATCTCTGGCCCAAGCAAAACTCTCTCTCCAACATCGTCCCAAGACAAAGGAGTACGACACCTTCGACCGTACAGAGCTTCAAAAGGTGACATCTCTATACTGGCCTGGTAACTGTTGTTGTAGGCAAACTCTACCAAATGGAGATGGTCCTCCCAAGAACCCCCAAAATCTACTACACAAGTGCGCAACATATCTTTGAGAGTCTGAATAGTCCTCTCTGACTGCCCATCTGTCTGGGGATGATATGCAGTACTGAACTTGAGCTGAGTGCCCAAACTCTCCTGCAAACTCCTCTAGAAATAAGAAATAAAATGACTATCCCGATCCGAGACTATGCTGACGGAAACTCCATGTATCCTAATAATCTGTCTCACATACATCTCTGCCAGCTTCTCCGTAGATAAACCTACTTTCAAAGGCAAGAAGTGGGCCGACTTGGTCAACCTATCAACGATGACCCAAATCGCGTCTTTCCCTCCTGAAGATCGTGGAAGTCAGGACACAAAATCCATAATAATGTGTTCCTACTTCCACTCTGGAATGGATAATGGCTGAAGTAAACCTCCTGGCCTCTGCCTCTCGGCTTTTACCTGCTGGCATACTAAGCATCTGGATACAAACTGTGCCACTTCCCTCTTCATGCCATACCACCACACACTCTCTCGCATATCCTGATATATCTTGTTAGCACCTGGATGCATGGAATACTGAGAGCGATGTGCTTCCTGCAATACCTCCTCATGCAACTCCCCACTAGGCACACATAATCTAACTCCATGTCTCAAAGATCCATCCTCAGTAATAGTAAAATCATCCTCCAATCCTGCTCTCACCTGAGCTCTGATACTCCTCAGAGATACATCCTTATACTGTGCTTCCTTGATCTTGTCCATCAAATCTGAATGTATCTGCAATCCCCACATCTATATAGCACCACCAGGAACAATTACCTTAATGCCCAAGCTCTCTAAGTCCTCCAATAAATATCGATCTTGCATCAAGAACATAGCTATCGGATACCTGCTTAAAGCATCGGCAACTACATTGGCTTTTCCAGGATGATATTGTAAAGAGATATTAAAATCTTTCATCAGTTCCAACCACCTACGCTGCCTCATGTTCAACTCCTTCTGTATGAAAATATACTTCAAGCTTTTGTGGTCTGTGAAGATCTCCACACGCTCTCCGTACAAATAATATTTCTATAACTTCAGAGCGAAGATGACTACTGCCAACTCCAAATCATGGATATGATAGTTCTTTTCATGAGAACGCAATTACCTGGATGCATAGGCAATCACTTTCCCATGCTGTTGAAGAACACAACCCAACCCTTTCCCCGATGCATCACTATAAATAGTAAAACCTCCGGACCCTGATGGCAATGTCAAAATAGGAGCAGACGTCAACCTCTTCTTCAACTCCTCAAATGCAACCTGGCAGTCCTCCATCCAAACAAACTCCACATCCTTCCTGGTGAGTCTGGTCATCGGCTCGGCAATCCTTAAAAAATCTTGCACAAACTTTCTATAGTAGCCTGCCAATCCCAAGAAACTCCTGATCTCTGCTACCGAACTCGGGGTCTTCTAAGATTCTACTGCTGCAATCTTCTTCGGATCCACTGAAATACCATCACCAGTCACAACATGCCCCAAAAACTCTACCTTGTCCAGGAAAAACTCACACTTGGATAACTTCCCATACAGCTTCTCCTTCCTCAGCACATCTAACACAATCCTCAAATATTCCTTATGCTCCTCCGATGTCCTCGAGTATATGAGTATGTCGTCGATGAACACCACCACGAACTTGTCAAGGTACTGGTGGAATACCTTGTTCATCAAGTTCATAAATACCGCCGGTGCATTAGTCAAACCAAACGGCATCACCATAAACTCGTACTGACCATACCGAGTCCTAAAAGCAGTCTTCGGTATGTCCTCCGGCTTCATCTTCACCTGATGGTAGCCTGATCTCAAATCTATCTTAGAAAATACCTTGGCTCCACTCAACTGATCAAACAGATCATCAATCCGTGGCAAAGGATACTTATTCTTGATAGTGAGATTATTCAAAGCCTTGTATTCAATGCACATGTGCACCGATCCATCCTTCTTCGGTACAAATAATACCGGGACTCCCCATGGTGAAGAACTCGATCTGATAAATCCCTTATCCTATAATTCGTCCACATGCTTCTTCAACTCGACCAGCTCGCTGTTTTTTACTCTATAGACATGCTGCAAAATTGGTTCTGCACCTGGCACCAAGTCTATAGAAAATTTAACATCTCGATCTGGCAGCAATCCTGGCAATTCCTCAGAAAATACATTCAAGAACTCTGCTATCAACGGATGTGGCAACTCTTTATCTTTCACTATAGCTCCATAAATAATGCCTTCTCCCTGCTCTGCAGCTCCTCTAGCAAACTCAAACTCAGGCTCTCCTGGCGGACCAAACAAAACTCTACCTCCTCTACAATCTATGCTAGCACGGTGCCTACTCAACCAATCCATCCCGAGTACAATATCGTAGCTCGAAAGTGGCATTACAAGTAGACACACACTCAACTCCCGGCCTCCCAGAGTAACTCTTCGATCCTTGCAAATATCATTAACCAGGATAATGCCTCCCCCGGTCATGATCTTGCAAGTCCTAGGCAAAGACTCAGCTACCAAACCATGCTTCAGAGCAAAAGAAACAGATATAAAACTATGGGAAGCACCACTATCAAACAAAGCTAAAGCTGAAATGGAATCAAGAAGAATAGAATTAATATGGCACATGATGTAAGACACTCAAGGAAAGGACAGATTAAGAGATCAAGTATCAATATCAAAGGAGAATAATTGAATCAAAAGAATTTTCCTAAATGTGATTGAGTATCTCAACCTATATCCTATATCCTATCGCAGGCTCGCAGTAGTACAACTAAATTGTCATACTACCACGATATCACATACTTTGTGAAGCTTGGCCTGCATGGGCCACCACTAAAAATGTCTTACGACCCGCACCCGGTGCAAGGGTACAAGTCAAAAATAACGCCCAGCCTACGCCGCAAAATCGGCGGTATAATGTTGTCTGGATAATCTATCTAACAATATAATGAACCACTAATAATGATAATATACTCAATCACAGAACTAAGATGGGATAAGCACGAATCAAATAAAGAATATAATAGTCACAATACAACTCATGAGTCTAAAATAATACATCAATGAGTCTGAAAGAAGTAACAAGAATAAAATGGAGACAAATCTATTACAAATGAATACTACGAAGCTACAACACCCGGGTCAACTGTTTCAGTTGGGATAAGTCCCTCCTGAACCAGGGTCTCAGAATCTAAACTCACAATATCCTGAGGTCCATAATAGGTAGGGTACCACTCTTCAGTGTCATCTAAAAAAATATATCCAGTCAGGAAAGGAGCAGAGTACATCTCTAACAGTAGTTCTAATCAATGATAAAAACTATGTAACAGTAAATAGATATGGATAAACAAGATGCACAATAGATACAAGAGATATATATACAATAAGAAAATACTGGAATATATACAATAATAAATATATGCCAATGAACAAGAATACTAATGACTAAGTGTGTGAGTAATAGCTTAACATGTGATCGACTTGGGCAAGATGCAATGCGGCCTAGCTAATCATACGTGCGGTGTATGATCAACACTATTCAGTAATCATTACTTGATACAATAGGGATATTGATCACATATATATACTAATACTCCTTCACCCTCGACTGGTATAATAGATCCAACCACGGTATGCTATGGCACGGGATTCCCCAAGAAGATAGCTAGTCTTCCCGAGAATCAGTATCTGTACATGTACAAGATAACCAATGAACAATACTTGCACCATATACACCATATACCAAGGAATAACATCTCATAACGAGATCCGGATATACCAATCAGTGTAACCATAGTGTCAAGAGAACATGGATATCTACACTAGATACAATGAACATAGAGGATATCATAAATAAAAAACTATTAGGAAATGTACTCGCCTGAAGTACAATAAATAGTCTCACAGATGTCTGCCTTGGTGCCTCGAAGACCTAGATATGGAATACAATATCAATACAAGGTTCCAAAAAGAGAATAAGTTAAACTAGTCAACTTCTAGGTCAAAAAGACAATTTTAAGTCAAAAGTCAACTATGGTCAACTCTAAGGTCAACTATGGTCAACTATGGTCAAACCAAGGTCAACTATCTATTTCTAGGTTGCACAAGCCTAACACCAAAATATTTGGTCACGATACTAAAGTCTAAGCCAAGAAACCCACAACTTAAATATTATGATACCGTATCTCCGGATACGTAATTCCCAAGGTAACATCAATAATAATGTCAAACAGTTATTCATAATAATATAGATTCATAATTTACAACATCCAATAGGTACCGTAATTTTGAACCAACTTGGTATCTCAACAATAATCATAATCTTGATACCCGAACCCCATATCTTGAGTATCCCCACTTACCTTGGTTTCCTCAAGGTAATACCCAATACCTTGGTATAATAATTACCCTTATATATATAATATATATACTAATATTATACATATAAGAAATTTAGCAATAATAATATATCATCTCAATATATATATATATATATATATATATATATATATATATATATATATAATCTGCCAACCGTCGCTGAAAACTGTGTTGAAAAATATTGATTTATGATACGCTGCTTTTAGTGACTGTTTCTGCCTATCGCTGAAGCTGCTGTCACTGCTGCTGTTGGAATCCTGCACTGCTGCTGCTCCTTTGGTGATGGTTTGCAACCGTCACCGCTCCAACTATCGCCGCTGCTGCTATTAATGACAGCGGCTGCTGTCATTAATGTCGCCGTCTCAAGCTACAGCGGCTGCTGCTATTCTCCCGCTGCTATTAATGACAATGACTGTCATTAAAGCTGTTGTCGATAAAAACCTATATATATATATATATATATATAAATATATATATATATATATATATATATATATAAAAATATATATATATATATATATATATATATATATATATATATATATATATATATATATATATATATATATATATATAATTACCAAATAAACTATAAATGCACCCCCTCTATAATAATATGTACATAATAGGACATAGCCTTAACACACACACACACACACACACACACACACACACACACACACACACACACACATAAATACATTATATTATACATCTATACATATATATAAATAATCCTATAACAACTATAAATAATATAATTACCCAATTAAACATACATATATATTTTAACAACATATACATATATATGCATACAATATACTATAACATATATATTAATGCATGTAGAAGAAAGGCTACCTCATATATATTCTCTATATATAATATATAGATCTATGATACAATAAACACTATATTAAATATAGTATAATACATATATAATATCTATATTTATATGCACAATTATAAATCATGAATTAAGAGCACAATAATTAGATCTACACATAAATACACAATATATGGAAAGTATCACACCGTATTCTACTAGATCTAGGATACGCATGTGACACGAGTCCACCACACATCCAATTGTACCCCGAAGGACACAAACAAGTCACATATAATATTTACAAACAATACGAAGTGTCACATATAGATTTACGTGTCTGTGTCAAAATATGACATGTACAAAGTTCCGTGTCGGAGGAAAAACCCTCAAAACAACACGTATCACCAAATTATTGGAATACGACCTATACGTACCCAATTATGGATAAGACACTAGCCCCAAACACATAAATACATACCAAATTGATCTATAGGATCAATTGACACACACAACAAATGTCAATTTCGGAATTCCTCCAAAATTGACACAAAAAGTACCATAACTTTCTCAATAGGCTCCTATGAACAGAAAACCAAATTCTATGGGTAGTCTATGCATATGGGTTAATTTTTCATGGTTAAATCTCATATTTAGAAGCTATTTTAAGGGGAAAAAATTGAATTATACCTATTGGGAGATGGATTCCCAATAAAATCTCCAATTGAGATGAAATTATCTCCAACTTGTAGATCCTTGCTCCCCTTTGTAGATCCTTACTTTCTTCTTCTAGATCCTTGCTTCTCAAGTCTCTAATGGTAATTTAGGAAGGAATTGGAATGAAATTTGGTAGAAAAATGAAGTGAAAATGAAGGAAATTGGTAGTGGGAAATTCTAGATCTAGATTTGGAATAAAAAAAGGAGAGAAAAATGTTCCCCTCTAATTAAATAGGCCGGCCCCTATTTCCCCTCTCTCAAGTTATAATGTAATGTCCAATATACCCCTTGGGGCTTCTCATGAAGAAATAATTAAGGAAGGAAGCTTCTAGTCTAATAATTTAATTAATTTAATCCATCTCCTTAACAATGGACTTTCTAAATGGGCTAAGTTTAACTAATTAATTCATGTTGGTCCATGGGTCCAAACTAAACTAGTTAGGTCCACTAACACAAGTCCAAAATAATTAATTAACATCTAACAATAATTAAATAATACAATAAATAATTATTTATCAAGCACAATAATTAACTAAATAGGAAATTACTAAAATATCCTTTCTTAAAAAATATGGTAGTGATAGGTGGAGCGAGGTGGTGGTGCAGTTAGCCGATGTTGGGTGATGTCGAGTGGAGGTGATGGCGGTGGAGGAGCTCGATGGTAGCCGGTCGAGGAAGCTCGGCGTAGGGGTTGATGGGGATGCGGGAGGAGGTTTGCTGGCCGGTCGAGGTGATGCAGCCGCCGCCGGAGAAGTTCGTGGCAACGGGAAGGCCCGGGTAGCGGCTGAGGTGGAGGAGGAAGCCCGGTGGTTGAAGTCGTGGATGGAGGTCGGCTGGCCGAAGCAGGGGAGGCCGGTCGGTTCAGTTTGAAGAAGGAGAGGCGAAGAAGAGGAAGAAGAAGAAAAAGAAGAAGAGAAAGGGAGGAGGTTGTATTTCGGCTGAATTTGTAAGGAGGGAGGAGAGAGAGAGAGTAGGGGTTTCCTATGCCTTTGGAATTAGGGCCGGCATTGGAAAGAGGGGGTGTGAAGAGACATTAAATATGAGGGTGTGTGGTGAGGATGAGTTCTAATTTTTGAATGTAGGGCTTAGATTTCATATAAAAGCATTTTTCATCCAAAGGGGAGAGAGGGATGGATAATACCGGTCAAGTGGTGAGAGGGGGATTTTTCATTGGCTTGGACGAATGAGGTGATGACACCTATCACCACTTTTGCAAATAAGCCCTTTAACTCTTTGGGTATTTGCACAAACATGTAAAATGATAGAAAAAATGTGTGAAAAGTGGTATTTCGTATTTGTAGGGTGAGGGGGTATTGTGTATTTTGCATGGGCTTAATGAATGAGGGATTGGGTTAAATTGGGGTTAAGTTGGGATTAGTCAAAGTTGATATCCCCAATTTAATTAAAATAAAAAGTCATGTGCTCTTAAATTAAATGGGGGCACATGGGGTCTCAATTTGGAGTGACATAAATATCATGAAAGGTATAGGCTTGGTGTCAGTCTTGGACCCTTTAATTGGTCCGGCTAAATGGATTGAGTTTGTGTCTCAAAATTTGATGGCAATGACAACGGTACGCGACACAAGATTAAAGAACGGATTTTGGATACGGGAAGTCATGCAATTAAATTATAGCACAAGGGATTGTGATTGTGAGTGACAAAAAAGTTCAACGCCTAGGTTGGCTTGACAAGTCAAGAGTACAATAATTAGTTAGAAATTATGGGCTATTATTGGGCTCCGAATATTGCAACAACGGTAGGGTGCACTAAGGGTTTAAAATAAATAACCATACAACTGCAACACAAATTCTAAACCTCAAACACCAGATGCTAAACTAAAATTTTTAACCCAAAACCAGTCTATCTATAAAAATAAATGAGGTGGTTTACAGTTGTAGTTGAGACTCATAAATTATAGTAAACACGTTTTCCCTCTGAATCCTCGATTCCAATGAAGTATAATAATATAATTTTCTCTGATTACAACTTCCAAAACAAGTTACAATAATAAGAAAATTATTGTTCTTCCTTGCAAACGTAGTTGCACACGGACAAAATAGATTATAACTCGCAGAAAAGAAGAGTAAAGAGAAGAAGTTATCTTCTTGCTGGGGTGATGACGATCATCGTTGCTCAAAGCAAGATTTGTCCCACACTATCTACTTTCAGGAACCAACAAGTTCTAAATAGAACTACTGGAACGCTCACCGTTACCACTTCTGGAACTCGCACAAACTTTGGACTCCAATGACGGCAACAACAATAACTCTTTTCGTCTCTCAATTTTTAAGTTACACTACCAGAAAAAGTCAAATTAGCGACGTCTAAAAACGTCGCTAAATAATAAAATGTCGTCGCTAATTTGGTTTAGCGACGTAATTAGCGACGTAATAAAGTTGTCGAAAAAATCCAAGTCGTAAAAAAAAATGTCGCTAAACGTCGCTATACCGACGTTTTTAGCGATTTTACTGTGTCGCAAATTTTTACGACGTTTAGCGACGCCAAGTCGCTAAATAGCGACGTTTATTAAAGTCGCTAAAGGTCGCTGATTAGCGACGTCAGTAGCGACGTTATACTGACGTCTTAAATGACCTGGCTATACTGCCATGTCAGCAATTGGCGACGTATAGCGACTTCTTTAGCGACGTCATTAGTGACTTTTTACAGCATCGCTAATTAGCAACGTATTTAGTGACGTAACTTAATGTCGCTAAACGTCGCTAAACACGTCGCTAATTTTAAAAAAAATAAAAATATATAGTGTCCAGAAGCAAACACCTTACCACAAACACCACATTGGTGATTCCCTGCAGTTTTAGCCTTTCCACTGTAGACAACTGTCGGATCGACGACATCCAATGGGCTAGTAGTACTCTCGCCTCCTCTGCTGCAGCATCCCCCTTTGAGCCTCTTGTGGCTCGCACGGTGCCCGCCTAGAGCCTGGTAGGAGTGGAAGCTCTTCTTGCAAGAGGCACACTCGTATCGGCTCTTCCCCAATCTAGCACCGTAACCATCTTCATCACACACACCAACATGATTCAATCTAGTTAACTATATAATCCAATTAAATTAAAGATCACAAGAAGCATTATTGAAGTATCAATCCAATTAAATGTGGATATGCAAGATAACTATATAATCTAATTAAATTAACTAAAAAATTAAAGATCACAAGAAGCATCATACATCATGCCTATTGTTGAAGTATCAATAATTCATAATATATAATCGCATCCTAAATAATAATAAAAATAACTATACTACTACGGATCTGCAGGAGGCTGACCACCGGCGCGCTTGAAGGATAAGAACTCCTCATACTTGTCCCGTGGAATCGACACCGATGTCGATGGAGAAGGCAGTGACGTCGGTGGAGGCCGTGCCCGCTCCAAGTCTGCGAGTCGCTGGTTGTAAGAATCCAGGGTAGATAACAGCCTCGTACTACTATCACCCATTGAATCCTGCATCCTCGTCAGCTTCTCGCCCATCGATAGCTGTGACGCCTTCAGCTCTATGATGTTGCGATCATTGGAGGCTCTAATATCATTTGTCAATTCTCGTAGCTCCGTCATGCTGCGGTCGAGCATATCCAATCGTGCGATGAGCATCGGATCGTCCGCCTGTGGCTGGGACCGGGACTGGTCCTCCATACTTCGCAGCAAGTCGTCACAGAGAGACGCAATCTGACGGTCAACGGCCTCCTAGACGGCCTCCTGGACTCTGGCCGACGATTGCGAGGGCTGCGACTGCGAGGGGTGTGTGGAATGCGTAGCTGTCGGGGAGGCCCTAGATGACTGCGTCGCAACCAGGGTGCCATAGGAGCCCGTACCGTAGTACGTACCCCTCTGGAGACCACCAGCTGCGGTCACCCACAGGTCATCCGCCGACGGAGATGGACCGGGCTGCGATGAAGTACCAGCCTCTCCAGGTGTAGGTGCACTAGCAGTCGTCCGCTCACGAAGCCTAAGATACTCGACCTAGAAAAGGTTTGGAAACTCGATAATTGCCTAAGTTATATTAAAATAAACACAAAGTAAACTAATACTTACATAGGTCTGTGAGGCCCTCTCATCAATGAGATTTCCGTCCTTGCGATGGGTGGCCAAGAAGACGGTCACCATGTTTGCATCCTCACCCCTCTGTACCTGTTAAAAATATATTATTTATTACTAAACTTAAATATTTTTTCCAAGTACCATTTTATGGTACTTATATTAAAATAATATATTTTAAAAGAAAAAACATACCAAACGACGAAAATATTCCGTCATCGGAATCGAGCCACCACACCACTTGGCAGCATTCTGCCTAGCCGCCTTGGCCTTCTTAGACCTTTCCTTGTAGCTCGGATCGTCGAATCTAGCCCACATCGCTGTCCACTGCTCAGGCGTGATCCAACCTTGGATCAGTTTTCCAGCACGATCACGAGCCTTCTGGTCATCCAGAGCATCTCGGATAAGCTTGGCGGCAACGGTAGGAAAGAGCCGCTCGATCAACTCGGCCCGGTACGGAGGATAAAAATACGTTTGCTACAATAAATAATTCATTAAGTTAGCATCACGAATATGCATAAATTAGAGGATTTATTTAATATACTTTTACTTGGAAGTGCGCAAACTAGAACGCCTTCCTCTCCTCCGGAGCCTCAGAGTAGTTGATCCAAGGGCCACCGTAGTTGTTCCTCAGAAATTGGCCCAGGCGTCTCTGAACCGACGATGGACGATATCTATACAGAGATAATAATTTAGATTACTAAAAAAGTCAATATACGATGAATAAAGAGAAACACAAATATATACTAAACCATCTAATTGACTTATTTTGTACCGTCGGCCCAAATCTCTGTCCTCGTCTCCTCCGGTGGTGCGCATGGAGAATCTTGCTGATGCTGGAACAACGTCGGCACGACCTCCTCGACATGCTCATCTGTCCCCATGGTTTCGTCAGCAGGAGGAACGCTGGACGAGGGTGTACTATCACGCCAGGAACTACTCGTCCCAACAGTCGGGCATGTGTGTGATCGATATACTGGAGTACTGGGCGACGATGATCCGGAACCAACAGTATGCAGTACCGGAGTGGCACTCTGTCTACCTCGGGACCTGCCGAATCCTCCGCGTTGTCCTGTCATATCTGATAACAACATATGATGAATATAGAGAAATACAAATATATACTACATTCTACAGTCGAAATGTGATACATATCTCAAAGCATTATATAGTCAAAATATAATACATATATTCGTTAATGGGTATATCTACTTCTACATGCAATATTTACAGTCAAAATATAGTTATATTCTACATGAAATATTTTTTATTTTCAATCATCTTCAGAAAATTTATCTTGTTCGCCTTCGTCGTCCTGCTCTTCCTCTTTCTCGTTTTCACTTTCATCTACTTCGTCGTCCTCTTCGGATAATTCTACATCTTCTACAGTATTACTCGTATAATGAGTAACTTCCGTTGAGTCCACATCTACAATATTTGTTATAAGAGGTAGATCATCCTCCTGATAAGCTATTTCGTCAATGTCAAAGGTATTTCTAGCTTTAGTCTTGCATACTGCCCACCAATCCGACCTCGCTGTCCCCCGTCTAGGATAAGTTGTGAAGTACACGAGCTGAGCCTGACTTGATAGGACAAATGGTTCATAGCCTTGATATCTACGCTTGTAGTTTATATCCACAAGGCCATGCTTGTCAATTTTCCAACCTTGATCTTGAATCGGATCGAACCATTCACACCTGAATAGCACGATATTAGCAGGTTCTGTGCCATAATTATATGTCAACTCCATAATCTCTCGTAAGATGCCAAAAAAATTATTGTCCTGATTGACGTCTTTGTAGTTTGAAGATTTGATACACAAACTACTGTTTTTCGTGGAATCAAGATCCAGAAAGCTGTCTCTGATAGGAGCATTTGTTGACTTGAACCTGAACCCATTCACACAGAAACTTAGCCATATTTTTACGGCAGTAATTGGTCCCTTGGCTAGAGTCCTAATAGATTCAGTCTCGGGTGATATTAGACGATCGACCTAAATACCAAAGTAGCGATAGTAAGTTATTTGTTTTGCAAGTGCAGAAATAAAAAGTAATTACCAAGCATCTTACATATGCACTCAACCAAGAAGAAAAATGGCATCTCATATCTTGTTCTACTTTTTCGTCTGTTATGTAGGGTCTAACCGACCTCAACTCATCATTATATGTGCTGAAAAACAATAAAGCAACTGCTGATTAGTAGCATAATAGTATTTTATACTATTACATTGAGATGATGTAAACGTGGACGTATTAATTACTTACCCCTCTAGCTTCTCCACTTCATCCTCATTGTAATTGAGTAATATATACAATTGAGCAGCCCTTAGCTCATCGTCATTCAAATATCTCTTCTTTATTTTTCCCGAAGGCTTTCCGTATGCATTGAATACTTTGAGTATTGCATCATTAGATTCCTGATATGCGTCGTCGTTTCTGGAAGCTTTCGTCCTATTAGTAGCAACATGCGGTTTGAAATACGTCGAACAAAAGTTTGTAATCTCCTCGAGAACATAAGCTTCACAAATAGAGCCTTCAACCCGTGCCTTATTTTTCACCTTTCTCTTTAGGTGATTCAGATGGCGCTCGAAGGGGTACATCCACCGATAACCGACTTGACCACCAACACGTGCCTCATAGGAAAGATGAATTGGCAAATGCTCCATAGAGTCGAAGAATCCAGGAGGAAACACCTTCTCGAGCTTACATAGTGTTACCGCAATGTCCCTCTCTTGCTTTTCTAGACGTTCGACGAGCAACTTAGTACAACAAAGATCTTTGAAGAATATGCTCAGCTCTGTCAATGGGCCCCAAATGACCTGCGGTAAGAATTCCTGAAATACAATCGGAATTAACCTCTCCATGAATACGTGACAATCGTGGCTCTTCATACCTACTAGTTTGTTCTTCTTGAGGTCGACGCATCTTTTCAAGTTCGACACGTACCCGTCTGGAAACTTTAGACCCTGAATCCACCTACAAAGTCTACCTTTGTCCTCTTTATCCAGTGAGAAAACTGACTTAGGTTGCTTTAACTTTCCATTTTCCTCCTTTATCAAATGCAATACAGGACGTCTACATATGTCTTCTAAGTCCAACCTGGCCTTCGGATTATCTTTCGTCTTCCCCTTTACATCAATTACAGTATTAATTATGTTATCAAACACATTCTTCTCGATATGCATGACATCAAGGTTATGTCTGATCAGATTGGTGCTCCAATATGGCAGATCCCAGAATATACTCCTCTTCGTCCAGTTATGGGTGCGACCAAATCCGTCACACTTGTACCCCTTAGCAGGCTCTTCGATAGCACTTGGTAAATCTTTTACCTCTTCCCATATCGTGCATCCGGGCCACCTTGGCGGTGGATTGGCCTTCTCCACAACTCCCGCACGAAAAGCATTCTGATTCCTCCGGTATGGATGATCCTTTGGCAAAAATTGTCGATGACAATCGAAGAAGCACGGTTTGCCTCCGTATTTCAAACGGAAAGCCTGAGAATGGTCCATGCAATACGGACATGAGAGACGACCATGGGTGCTCCATCCCGATAACATTCTATAGGCCGGAAAGTCATTGATGGTCCACATAAGTGCTGCCCTCATCTGAAAATTCTGCTTTCTAGAAACATCGTACGTGTTGGCACCGACTTTCCACAGCTGATTCAACTCATCTATCAAAGGCTGTAAATACACATCGATGTTCCTCTTCGGATTGTTCGGACCCGGGATAATAACGGTTAGGAACATATTGTCACGACCCAATTCGGTAGAATCAATTAAGGCGTCCCCCGAATCGTGACCGCCGTGCGGGCCTGGGGTTGCGCCCGCACAAGGCTTTAATGATTTGCATAGCAAGCAGATATTCAGAGTACGCAGATAAATTGAAACACAGATTTGAAATAGAAAAGTTCTCTTTATTGATAATGAACATCTATTACAAACTCCTGAACGAATCAGCTAATATGCCGAACGGCTTACAAAAGAGATGACCCAAAATGAGATAGCAGTCCTGTATATTACATCCCTTTATAAACTCAAAATGATAAAGACCTACAGGATGGAGGATAGCTTTGCCACGGAGCTGTATTTGTGTATGAAGAGTTGCAGCTTCGGACTTCAAAAGGTTTCAAGGGGCACGATGAAGATGCGCCAACAGCTGGACTGGATCGGGAAGACGACTTCGGCTCCTCGCTCGGTTCACCTTAGTACGGAGAACCTGTTTCAACGAGGGTCAGTATATCGAAACATGCTGGTGAAGGCGAGCTAGCCTGACTATACCAATCAATACGTTGTTTTAGTGAAGCATGCATATTTGTAGGTTTCTATCTTGCCTTAGTTTATTTACAAGTAAGCAGCATATAGAATTTACTGAAATGAACGTGCCACCATTCAGTGGATTTTACCTGACCGTCTGAATCACCTGTACCATACTTACCAT
The DNA here is from genome assembly GCA_036927795.1 of Iris macrosiphon. Lineage (NCBI taxonomy): Eukaryota > Viridiplantae > Streptophyta > Magnoliopsida > Asparagales > Iridaceae > Iris > Iris macrosiphon. The sequence goes on along the minus strand of JAYESA010000004.1, from coordinate 220,958,117 downwards.
GCCTTCCCTGCCACGAAGACACAAGTTAGTTTGCAACAGGTTTAAATATACAATAGATCACTGGCGTTGCCATAAAGGACACTAGTCATAGACGAGAATGGTTTGCAGCGAAAGTACAGTGGTGCTACAAGCCATTCCGTCCAGTACAGTTGACTATACAGTAGGGTTCCGTCTGGACCGGATCGGTGCCAGTGCCCCAGCGACCGTCTGCAGGAACCAGTTACCTTGTGCACAAGTTATCCGTGATCGAACAGTACGGTTACTAAGTTAACAGTTCATGCAGTTGAGGCAAACAGTAGTATAGGACAGTCGGTTTTGCATGATTCATTTAACATAGCCTCATTGAATAGTTTAATGCATACAAGGTGTTCCATACTTAGCACGATTCATAGAACAGTCATAAAGGAACTAGCATACAGTATGATAACAATTCACAGTTGGTTGACAAGCAATAATAACCAAGTCTATTCTCTTTTATCTTGGTTTCTTTTATTATTACTTGGTATCGTTTGATCGGGGCAAAGAAGATTGCAGATTATTAGATGTGAAGCTTGGAAGCAGGGCTAGCTAATCGGGTTAGTAGCCACTCACTTAGATTGATGTAAGGAGAAGGAAAGAGGCACTTCACGACTCCGCTCGCAAGCCGCCTACTGCTCGTTCACCTGCACACGAACAGCTTGATCAATACTTCTTCCTCTCTTTCCAATCTCGAAATAGAAGTGCAAGTCAATGAACAAAAACAATAAAAATCATCAAAACCGTTCAAGGAAAACAAGCAAATCCCAAAACCAACTCAAAGCACGAAAGCAGCAAGCGACATCGAAAACCGAGGCATTAAAAGATAACAGCGGAGAGGTCCCTCCTGACTCTGCCGCTAAGCCGATCCTTGGGGTGCAGTCCACTGAATATGGGAATCGATTCTGAAGAAACAAATTCATAACAAGGGCAAGTTCTTAATTCAATCTATCCCGATCGAACGATATCATCTTGTGTTTCTTAGCCGCGCTCTCCGCACCGGGAGAACGGGGCGCTACATCCTACCCAACTAATTGGAAGTTTCATCCCGAAACTTAGGAATAAGACCTACCGTTAGGGATTATTCTGTTGCGGGCGACGGTTAAGGCGGCTCAGTGGACAGTCACGAACGGTATGGTTTGCTTCACCGTAAACTAAACATAACCCAAGTTTTAGGCGGCACTTATCTATTGTGTGCCCCGGCCGCTTGCAGAAGTGACATACTTTGTCTAACTTTTCTCCATGCTTGCCACCGTTGTTCGGACGCTTTGCAGCATTGTTTCCTCTGTCGTTGCTTTGGTGTTTGTGATTGTAGGTATGCACAGCGCCGGCAGGAACGTGAGGATAGAGTGGTTCGAGCGATAGGGCGTGATCCATTACTTCACGTATTGTACGATACTGATGAACGGATACGTGCGAATGGATGGCAGGGCGTAGTCCACCTTCAAACCTTCTTGCTCGACTCGCTACATCAGGTAAATAGGCCCTAGCGAATTTGGAGAGTCGGTTGAATTCGGCGGAGTACTCTTTAACTGTCATACTGCCCTGCCTTAGTTGCACGAAATCATTCTCCATTTGACGTTGTACTGGAGGGGATACAAACTCCTCTTCGAACGCAGCATGAAAAGTCGTCCACGAGATCGCCTCCTCTCCGTGATCAAATTGAAGAGATCAATCGTGCGCGTTGAGGCGGAGCTGTAGTTGCGTGCAGGCGATGCGCTTCTCTTCGGGGACCTCTAGCAGAGCGAAGTGATCTTCAAGTTCGGCCAACCAGTCTAGAGCTACGACTGGGTCCTCAGTCCCGTTGAACGGGGTGTTGCAGACTTTCTTAAAGTGGCCAAAGTCGAAGGCAGTCACGTCCCTCGCCCTTGGAATTTGCGGCGTCTCTACTTCAAGCACGGGCTGTTCCACCGGAGTCGCTGGCGTTGCCACGGACTGGTTGGATGCCAAAGTCTGAACGATCTGCTGCAGGGTATCTACCTGCTTCTGTTGGACTGAGAATCGTGCTTCTATATTGTCTTGAAACTTGAGCTGACTCTCTTCCGTCCGCTTCTCGGCCCGTTCATAGCGAGCCTCGTCCCTTTATTGGTTTGCCTCCAACATCTGCAATATTCGTTGGACGAGATTGATGCTTGGCATGGCTCGCTGGCTCTCTGAACTTCCCGAAGTGCTCGAACTACTTCTTTGGCCTTGCATTTCGTCCGGTGTTTGCGCTGCAGATTGCGCTGGAGCCACTCCTTCAAAAGAAGGTAAATTACATTAGGATCATAATGTATTATGGACTTATTGCATGAACGTATCTCATTTTGGCCTAGCGAGTTCAAGAGTTCGCACAGGAATTTGATCGTTAAAGGAACTTTTCCAGCACGAAGTCTAAGGAACTTTGAATCTGTGCTCTGATACCACTATGTCACGACCCAATTCCGTAGAATCAATTGAGGCGTCCCCATCGTGACCGCCGTACGGGCCTGGGGTTGCGCCCGCACAAGGCTTTAATGATTTGCATAGCAAGCACTTTTTGTGGTATTAAATGAAAGAATGAAAGTGTATTTTAATGACAGGGTTTATACGAGACCCGTGCCCTTTGGTTTACAAATAAACTTGTACAATTCGATCCTATACGAGGATGCGGGAGTACAATTTATTTAATCTGGGTATAAATTACTATAGGTTTCTGATCTGCGGTCGATCACTTTAGTCCTTGGACTACACGATGTTGAAGAAGTGCCGTGGAAGACAGGATGCAGCTTCGGAGGTTGCGAAGAAGGGTGGATGCGCGATGCTGAAGGTCGTCGCTCCCTATTCCTTGTCTCTCCCTCTTGATCTCCAGTTCGGTGACCTTGTTCGATCCTTCTTTCAAAGTTTTGAGCTTTGATCTGATATTGGTATTCTTGGCCAAATTTTCTGACCTGGTTCGATCTTCCAAATTGTCGACCTTGTTCTCCATTGATAGGGGTCTCTATTTATAGAGTTTTGGTGACAGTGACCACTCCATCGGTGTAACAACTGAGGAGTGGAAAGTACAGCACCCTTTTACACAACGGTTAAAGTAACCAATGCCTACGTATAGATGATCTTTTGAATGAGAGTGTGACGCGGGTCCAACTAAGGGGACACAACGCGTACAATTGCTACTAAGATCACGGCGTAAAAGCCACGTAGGTAGGTATCCATTGTGTAGAAGAGGTTGGCGTAGAAGCCAAATGTCTGTCACCTTGGCGTAGAAGCCAAATAGACATAGAAGCCGAGTAGGCGTGGAAGCCGAGTAGTCGTAGAGACTGAGGGGGCGTGGAAGCCGAGCAGGCATAGAAGCCGAACAGGCATAGAAGCCGAGTAGGCGTGGAAGCCGAGCAGTCGTAGAGACTGAGGGGGCGCGGAAGCCGTAGGAGCACAGATCCTGAATGGGCGTAGAAGCCGTTGCATACCGTGCCAGGGTGCTGATGTGGATGTCTTTAGCCTGAATTACGGCATTTGAAGATCAAATCTTTGGCAGAGATTTGCCATCATCCCGTGCATTAAATGCGGAGACGTGCCTTGAGGGGAACTGTCACCGCTCTATGCGTTTTGATGGAGGGACGTGCCTTGAGGGGACGCTGTCACCGCTCTGTGCGTTTTGACAGAGGGACGTGCCTTGAGGGGACACTGTCACCGCTCTGTGTGCTTTGGCGGAGAGACGTGCCTTGAGGGGACACTGTCACCGCTCTGTGTGCTTTGGCGGAGAGACGTGCCTCGAGCCCTGTACGAAGTGCAGCTTTTGACGTGGCAGGCGGTTTGTCTTCTGCGGAGCGTAAAACAGCCCATGTTTGCCTGTGTAAAACAAGGCAGCGTGTTCTCTTTGCACGCGAAAGAGCGGTTTATGCCGGGGGATTTTAGTAAGCACCGGTTTGGTGATATTTTAACCAAATCCTCTGCATTAAATGCTGAGATCCGCCATCATACTATGGAGCGCATCCCGAGGGGTCTACCCCCGTTCCCAGCCGTCGTTTGGGTAGCTGTGCAGCCCTTTTTGTCAGGAGTCAGAGGTCAGGTTTACTGCGTGACTGGACAGTTTCTTTTCGGGAATATGAAGCGTTCATCGTACGCTTTAACGCTGCTTTGAGAGCGGCTGGGTTTTACGCCATGGAGGCGATGAAGAACCCTGTTTTACGCTGGATGGCTCTGAAGGCCTCTGCCTACGCTGCTCTGTATCAAGACGCTGCGTAGATCTTCCAAGAGTTTTTTTCATGCTTCTACAAGACCCCCTTTAAAGCTTTTAAATTCCTCGGAATTTGAAACGCTTTGAATGAAGCATGAACGGCCCCTCGTAACTCGAAACGTTTCTGAATGGAGAGTTGAAACGGTCGATGCTGATTTTATGGCGGATTTATTGGGGACCGCTGTGATCTCTTTTGCCTATAAAATGCGGGGGGGGGGGTGAACCTGTCTTCACCACTTTCCCATTGTCATGCAGAGATGATCGCCGGAGTTCGTCGGATCGATCTGAGGAAGAAGGAGATCATGTTCTTCCAGCATGTAGGGAGCCGTAAAAGATGGCGTCTTCGAGCAAGTGTCCACTGCAACGATGGATCATGGAAGGACATCTTAGCCTTCCTTGCTCGGGATAATCAGCAACTTTGTATGGTGTTGCCCCAGGAGAGAGGAAGGGTCGTATTGGCCCACACTGCTTGCAAGCAGTGCCTTCTCTCGATGCCTTTGGTGACGAGAGGCAGACAGACCGGCTAGCGTGGCGGTGGTCTGTAGGAAAGCAGATTTACCCTGCTTTCCTCCTGTTTGGAGGATGGGTCATCTGCCCAGTTCTGTATCCTCCTGCCACTGATCATCTTCTTGGATGAAGAGGAAGATCGCCGATGCCAGAACCTGTCAGAACAGATTCCGAGGGCGACGTCCAGACGACGAGGGGGTATCTCCTTTGTAGATGGAGTTTCCCTCAGATGTAATCATAAAAAATAGAGAAAAACCCTTGTAGATTGGATTTCCCTCATATGTAATCATGATTTTAATCTTTAATAAAATCGTCTTCTTCTCCATATGATTGTCTTGCCATACTTTGCTTGTGAAGTCTGAATATGTGCAGCTTGGACATGTCTGAATCCTTATGCTGACTCTGATAGAAAGAGTATTAGGCCCTGTCCTTTATGCATAGCGGATAGTCCATAGAACGCTGTTGAGCACTTTGAACATTTAGAACTGTCCTGTTGCTAGGACTGCGTAGAATTTTTGAACTGTTGCCTCTCTGATGAGCGGAATTTCATTTTGTTCAGAATTTGTCTTCAAGAATGATCTCTCGAAACTCCCTTGGAACAGGGTCGAGGTTTTTGGCTGTCAAACTGAGTTGCCACTTTGATAGACGAGATGTTCAGACTGGAATCTGGATGAACCTCCAGTTTTCTGGACCCGAGAGGAGTAATTTCTTAATGTTTGAACTATGCATACTTTGGGTACTTGGGGATGCTTTGGGTCAAGAACGAGTATCGTCTGTGTGAACTCTTTGCACTTGACCGCCTTGGGGACTGTTTGGATATGCGAAAAGTCGTGGAGCAGGAAATTATATCTGTAGCCTCTTGAGCGTAAAATACCATCGAGCGTGAAATCGTAAACTTGTGGTTCCTAAGCGTGAAGTCGTAGGTTTGTTGCCTCTCGAGCATAGAATACTACCGAGCACAAAGGCATCCGGGCAAGAATAACCATAGACTTGTAGCTGTCGAACGTAAAGCCGTTAGATTCGTAGCTGTCGAGCGTAGAAAAGCTCCTTTAGCGTAGGACTGTAGATCTGTAGCCTGTGAGCGTAGAACACCATCGAGCGTGAAATCGTAGACCTGTGGTTCCTGAGCGTGAAGTCGTAGGTTTGTTGCCTCTCGAGCATAGAATGCTACCGAGCACAAAGGCATCCGGGCAAGAAAAATCATAGACTTGTAGCTGTCGAACGTAAAGCCGTTAGATTCGTTGCTGTCGAGCGTAGAAAAGCTCCTTTAGCGTAGAACTGTTTGATTTGTAGCTCCTGAAAAGAAAATTTCTTAAAGCGTGAGGTTTGCGGATCTGTTGCTGCTGAGCGTAAACAGAGCGCCACCGAGCGTGAGATCGTCGATTTGGTATCTGCTGAGCGTAAAGTTGTGGGTTTGTGGCCTCTCGAGCATAAAAGCTATCGAGCACAAAGGCATCCGGGCGTAAAACCATAGACTTGTAGCTTACGAGCGTAAAACCGTAGATCCATTGCTGTCGAGCGTAGAAAGCTCATTTAGCGTAGAACCCGCTGAATCGTCCTACACGAAAAAATCTTTAGAATTCGCTGACTGTCCGTCTTCCAAGGGTAGTGGGCTGACGTAGCATCCAATCATGATCAACTATTAACTGCGAGATTTGGTTAGGGTCTCGAGGGGTTCGTCCGAGGATTCGAGGAGTCGACCCAGATTGTATATATATCCCCAGCTTCTGGAAAAAAAACTTTTTATCTGTCTTTTGCGAAAGAGAGCTTTCGACTGTTCGAGTTTTTCTTCGTTCCTTCTCCGAGCACTTCGAGTCTTCAGAAATGAAGTTGAAACAAACCCCCTCCGCTAAGGGAAATAGCATAGGTTCTTCTCATTCTTCTGTCCCGACGAGGAAATCTCCGGTCGGGCAAGGTGAACTTCCCTCTGAGGGGAGCATCCCGCCGACGACTAGCGCTCCCGGCTTTAGAGGTAGAACTTTTTGGGATGACACAAACGACAAAAAATCCTTCGCACACGTTGAACGTGACTGCGCTAGGTCGTCTTCTATGCTGATAGCCTCTTTTGAGGAAGATGACGCACGGAGGCATTTTCATCTTTTACGCCCATATTTCTAATGTGTCAGCGTAAAGAGTCCGTATTTTCGCAGCTCTGGGCGTAAATAGCCCGGGCTACCGAAAATTGGCGTATTTCGTAAAATTTGAATTTTACGTTTACGGAGGAGACTTCCGGCGTAAGGTGACCAAATTTGTACAATCTTGGCGTAAAGCACAGACTATCGTTTCCTTGGTCCGTGTGTTTGTGCCAGATTTGTAATGACATGTCTTCTTTGCATTATCTTGCAGTTGATCTGGGTGAGTCCCCATTGGCTAAGTTGATGGGCTCCGCTGCGGGGATGCTGCACTCGAACTATCTGGAGGATCTGTCCCATGTGGCATTTTCCATCTCTGGACCCCAGTATCCTGAGGGAAGGGAGCTCCTGATATCGGCCCAGGGTGAGCGAATGCTGTTGAGTATGATCAACGGCGAACCCTTGGTACGTGTAGATGGGGAGCAGTACATAAAGCCGGCTTTCCTTTTTGGGGACATGATTGATAAACAGTCCCAGACGAAGCCCAAGAGGGAGCCTTGGGTTTTCTCTGCTGGGGATTTGGTCTTGTACCTGCCGACGATGCCGAGGGATTATCCCATCTCGGCCTTCTCCCATGCGACGCATCCCAGGAAGATGTCTTGGAAGCTGACTCCTGATCTTCACGGGAAGCCGGAGAAGATCTTTCATCTGAAAGGCGCTGACCAGGGGTCGTTTGTTAGTCGCCCTTCTCGCGTTGTGATGCTGTTCCGAGGACTGTGCTCGGGCAGTATTCCAAGTGAAGATAGCTCGGTGATCCAGCCGGTCCAATTGCCGACCTTCTGCAACGACTTCATGGGTCGAGGTGGAGTATATCCCAAGAAGAATCCTCGGTGCAATGGGTGGATTGTCCCAACGAACTCCCGATGGAGATGCCTAGTTGACTGGGCCTTAAAGCACTTCCAGAGAGAGTTGGAGGGCATCGGACTATATGCCGCTGTGAGTGCGACGAGCGTCGGGCTGCCTCCGAACCCTAATTTGTTCCTGGCACTGATGGAGCGGTACATTCCGCTCACCGGGACCTTCGCCACTCCACTAGGGGAGTTGGGGTTGTCCCTTCATGAGATGGCAGTTGTCTCGAGACTACCGATGAGGGATACCCCATATGAAGAGTACGTTCCCACCAACCGGGAGTTGGGGGATTTGGACCCTCGGGTGGCGGAAGTATATCAGGAGCTGATGTGTCAGTACTTCGCGTGCACCGCTTTTTATAATGAGCCTTCTGATTTGGCTCACATCACCAAGTGGATGTCTTACCTCTTCTTCCACCGAGCCAGGGCCGCCAGGTCGGAGAAAGCCTCGGGTGGTAAGAAAGAGCCCGTAAACTGCTTGGGCGTCCTCAGTACCCAGGTTGTGGAGACTCTTATGGAGGAGGCTGAAGCTCCGGATCAGATTCTTGTGGAGGGGGTAGGAAAGTACCCAGAAGGCACTAAGGCCTGTAGTTACTTGAGGCATTACCGCAGGCCTTTGTCTAAGGAGGCCCAGCTGGCTGGTTTCCTCTCCATATGGCTGCGTCAAGTAGTGGTGCCGGGCACCGCATCCGCGGACCGCATTCACTGCAACATCCTGTGGGCGGCAGTACGCCTGGTGTTTGGGACAAGACTGGGCTTGCTTCCTGCCATGGTGTGCCATATACAGGCTGGCCTGAGGGCCATGACAGATGGGTTGCTCGTTGATGAAGCTCGGCGGGAGAGCTTCCCTAGGGTGGAATTACCATACTTGTACTTGATGGGATGGTTAATTCTCCATAATTCTCGGGTTATGTCACCCGGTTCCGATAGCAGCTCAGGGGGTATATTCCTATTGAATTACAGGGATTCCTCCTGGAATGTGAATACAGTTTTAGACTGTCGGCTAATTTTGAACCTCAGCCATGGCTGAAAGATCCTTTGTACTCCCCCTCCTGTGCATCGCAACCAGTCAGGGCTGTGGCTCGAGGATTCAGGTTGACTATCCTGTTAGTAGAGCCTGAAACCTTAGCTTAGGCATCACTTCCTCTGCTCGACCGGTGTTTGAGCATTCCAATTACTGCTCTGTCTTCCGGCACGGTCGCCTCACCCTTCCTTCCTCACTAGCTCGAGGGAAGACCGTTCTTTATCCAGAGGCGTTTAATTGGTTGGTCTGTATTAGACCTTCCCATCTGTTGTATAGGAGCGAAGACCATTGCTTCTTCGAGCCCTACCTGCCTAGTCGGTTCGCCAGGCAGTTCGGGTACGACCAGTTGCATGTGGACAATGCCGTCACCAGCTTCAGGTCCAGGGGTGGACTCATTGATGGAGCTAGAGGGTGGCGATATTTTATCATGGGTTGTACGGGGGCAATTTTTATCGTGCCGGTCGTTACAACCTCCACGGAGCTGCGCATCCTTCACTCCTACGCCCAGTTTTATGTGGCGGTTAACACTTTCCACCGCGATTTCGACAGGCGTGGGAGCTTCAGGGTGCCTTCTGCCAAGCCTGGGGGAAGGGTCGAAGTCCCCTCGGTTTCTTCTGATGAGGGAGAGGAATCTGGTACTCCGGATGAGCCTCTGGTGTCGTTGCCGAGGTGTGTAGTGCCTCTGCCGGCGGGGGCCCTGGTAGTCTCTTCCGGGAAGCGACGGGCTTCTGCTCCGAAGGAAGCTTAACTTCGTAAGAGGAGGAGGGAGACGGTTGCTCGTCCTCGCCGTATTCCTGGTGTTGAGGTTCCCGGGAATGAGCCTGCATCTCCCTGTATCAGGGATGATTCTTTGGCCGGAGGTTCCTCGCCTTTCAGAGGGGGACCTTCTACAGTTCTGGTTGGCGGCGCCGGAGAGTCCTCGCTAGAGGCTGCTGTTGCTGTGGCTGCTCCAAGCAGCGGAGCGGGATTGCCTGCGTGGCCCCAACAGATGGGAGAATCTTCCCTGAGGTCAGTAGCGGGCGGAGTTACTCCTGCGTTAGCGAGCGCGCCTAGCGAGACTCCGGCTGATGAACCTCGATCACATCTCGGGGAAGGCTTGACCGAACTCTTGGCGATGTCGGTCGGCCCACCTCCTTCTCCAGGTATGACAGTTCGTATCGCGTCATTAAGGCGTGGCTTAGCTACATCTGCTGCAGATGCGTCGTATATGCCGTTGGTTCCGGGTAAATATCGTTTCGATGTCTCCTCCTAGGAGGATTACCACTGTGTTTGACATTTTTGCTTTCTTGTCCTTTTTTCAGGAGATGACGTCCACGGGGAGCATGGTGTTGAAGCGCCTTCCGGCTTTGTTCTGGCTCCTGGCGGTGACGTAGAGGCACCGGATTTTGAGGCAGGAGTGTCTTCGGGGGCTAGCTCGCCCGGGGAGGTTTCGTCGTCTCAAGGGGAGGACGAACCTGTCATCGTGACCTCGCCTGTTGCGAGTATGCCGATGACTTCGATTGTCGCCATCGCACCTTCTTCGGGCATGCCACCTGTTGAGGCGGCGGTGGCTACCTCGTCTGCAATTATGGGCGCTCCGGGCGCTCAGTCGGGTTTAGTCGCGTTGATCGAGCAGCATTCCAGCCTCGTCTACACTGGCTTAAAAACGATGATACCGATGGTGTTGGCGAAGAACCTTGACTTCGAGCTCCTGAAGAAGACTTCTCAGCTTTCGATCGAGGTTGTCAAGGGGCTTGGCAATCCTGGAGTGGCTGACGCTCTGGAGGCGGTGGTTAATGGTTTAGAGCAACCCATTAACGAATACTTGCAGCGGACTGAGGGCAGCCTTGATGCTGATGTCTAGGCTCGGTATGACCTCATGTCTGAGTGGTTCGCTACAAAGCTTGAAAGCCTAGACAACTCTATCCAGACGCATAAGCTGGAGATGGATAGGAGAAGAGCTGTTATGGAAGAAGCCCTTGCCGTTGAGATGCAGTGTCGATCCGAGCATGAAGGGAATGCGGCGAGGGTCTCCAAGCTGCGGGAAAAACTTGCTCGGGCAGAGGAGTGGGCTTCCCAGTCGTTGGCAGGTTTGGAGGTAGCGACTGGTCGACTGAGCGAAGCGCGACGGGATCTGGACCGTGGGGAAGCTGCCCGTACGGGCTGTCTTCGGGCAAGGGCTAATCTGGCCCTTACGCATACTCCGGAGGCACGGCTGGAGTAGGCTCGCGCCGATGCTTTGGCCCTTAGGAATGAGAGGATAGCTGCACTGGAGCGGCAGATTCATGGCCTGATTACTCCGCCATCTTGATGTACCCCTTCCTATGTAATTCTGCCTTCTTCGGGAATGAATAATAGCGACTCTTTTCTGACTGTTGTGGACCCATCATTTCGGAATGTAAATGATAGGTTAGGTGAGAGTGATATCAGAGGTAGTATGGACGTGATAAACTCTCGATAAACTTTTTAGCGGGACATATCTATTCAGAGGTCATGCGGACATGATAGAGTGTAACCCAACTAATTATGTTTTTTGGAAGTAGTTTTGTCAGAATCGAGGTCTTTGCTATTTTCCTCTTTGAGCAGGAGAGATCAGGCATAGTACCTTTTCAGGAATTTGCCGTTGATAGGAGCCATTAATAGATCTCCGTTGGGCTGGGCTATCCTGTAGGCGCCGTTTGAGAACGTTGTCTCGATCACATAAGGGCCTTCCCATTTGGGCTGGAATTTGCCTTTACTTCTGTGAGTTAGAATCATCGGCCTTCTCACGGCTAGAACTAGCTCACCGACTTTGAACACTCTTTCCTTTACTTTATAATTGAAAGCTTTGGAAATGCGTGCTTAGTAGAGCGCGATGCGCTGCTGAGCTTGGAGGCATTTCTCGTCTAATCCTTCCAGCTCTTGGAGCCTCAACAGGTCATTCTTTTCTCGAGTCAGCTCACTAGTCACGGCTATTCGGAGCGACGGGATCTGGATTTCGATAGGAAGGACCGCCTCGCTTCCGTAGACTAGTGAAAAGGGGGTACAACCTGTTGGTGTCCGTACCATTGTGCGGTATGCCCAGAGACATTCGCCCAGCTTCTCGTTCCAGTCTCTTTTGTTTGAAGAAATGAACTTCTTCAGGAGCTTGATAATGGTTTTATTGAAGGCTTTCGCCAAACCATTAGCAGCTGGATAATATGCTATAGAGGCAATGTTGTGTATCCGGTTATTATCGCAAAACCGATGAAATGCTTGGCTGATGAACTGAGGTCCATTGTCGTGGATTATCCTTCGGGGAATCCCAAAGCGATAAATGACATGGTGCTTGATGAAGCTGATTACGTCAGATGCCTTTACTTCAGCCAGAAGGATTGCTTCGGCCCATTTGGAAAAGTAATATGTGATGGCCAGTATGAACCGGTGGCCTCTGGAGGAAGACGGGTGAATGGGCCCAATGATATCCATACCCCAGGCTTCGAAGGGCCAGGATGCAATCGTAGGATGTAGATATTCAGACGGTTGATGTATGAAGTCTGCATGGACCAGGCAGGCCCTGCATCGTTTTGCATAGCTGATCGCGTCTGTGATCATAGTGGGCCAGTAATAGCCCATTCTCCTGATGCGGTCCTGCAGCTTAGGACCGGGCTGATGCGCTCCGCATACGCCATCGTGAGCTTCACGAATAATCTACTGTGCCTCGACGCCAGCGAGACATCTTAACAGCAGTCCGTCGTAGGTCCGGCGATACAGGTATTGTGAAGATGCATCGAAGTAGAAGCGTAACGATCGTCTCTTGACGGATACTGCTTCTTTGGGGTCCTCTGGCAAGATTCCATATGCCACGAAATCTATGAAGGGACTCGTCCAATCTCTTGTAGGAGGATCGGCGTTTACAGCGTAGCTGCGTTCTAGGTGACAGCTGTTCTTCACACAGAATAAATCTCTGTTAAGAAGGATTACCGAATTCTGCCTTCTTATAGGGGTGGCTAAGTCCGCAGCTAGGCTGGCCAGGGCATCAGCTTCTAGATTCTGAGATCGAGGTACATGCTCTAGGAAGAACCCTTTGAACGTCATGGCTATCTCGACCGTTGCTTGGTGATAGGGGATGAGGTCTGGATTCCGGACTTCGTATATCCCCCTGACTTGGTTGACGATGAGCAGAAAATCGCCGAAAGCTTCCAGGGATTCTACCCCCAGCTCTTTAGCGACTTGGAGCCCGATTAGCAGGGCGTTGTATTCTGCCACATTGTTGGAGCAGGGCTCGCTAAGAGAATATGCTCGGTAGATGACGAGCTGATCTGGAGTAACTAGGACGACTCCTACTCCTGAAACGACGTTTCCCTTAAGACCGACTCTGGAGGCGCCATCGAAGAATAGTTGCCATACGTCACTTTCTCTTGCAAAATTATATTCCGCAACTTCATCGGGGATGTCTTCGTATAGTTTGGAGGTCTCCGGGATTGGATGAGCTGCTAGGAAGTCGGCCAGTGCTTGGCCTTTGATGGACTTCTGTGGGACGTAGACCATGTCATATGGCATCAGTAGCATTGCCCAAGTTGCGAGTCGGGAGTTAAGGGGACTTGGCTTGCTCATCAGCACCCGGAGAGGGTTGATCCTGGAGATGATATGAATAGTCTGGCCGGCGACGCAGTATCGCATCTTTTGGACAGCGAACATCAGAGCCAAGCATTCCTTCTCCACTGGGTTGTACCGGTGTTCGACCCCGACCATCATCCTGCTGAGGTAGTAGATAGCATGTTCATGACCCGCATCGTTCTTCTGTGCAAGGAGAGCTCCTAGCGAATGATCCATTGCCCGAACATACAGCAAGAAGGGTTTTCCCATGACGGGAGGCACCAGAACTGGTGGACTGGCTAGGTAGCGCTTGATATCCCCAAACGCTTGCGGGCAGGTTTCGTCCCATATGAAGGACACACCTTTCTTTATGAGGTGAGAGAAGGGCTGACATCTCCCCGAGAGGTTGGATATGAATCGCCGGATGTAAGCCAGACGTTCTTGGAACCCCCTGAGTTCCCTCAGATTACGGGGTGGTCGCATTGCTATGATCGCCTGGACTTTGTCAGGGTCTACTTCGATGCCTCTGGCGGTAATGACAAATCCCAGGAATTTGCCACTGGATACCCCCAGAAAGGACTTTGTAGGGTTCATCTTAAGTTGATGCTGGCGCATTAACTCGAATACCGCCCTCAGGTCTCGAACGTGATCACCTTTGAGGCGGCTTTTGACAGCTATGTCGTCCACGTAATATTCTACTGTCTTGCGTAACTGCTCACAGAATATGTTACTCATAGCTCGTTGGTACGTAGCCCCGGCGTTCTTTAATCCGAAGGGCATGACCGTATAGCAATATACCCCCAGTGGTGTCCGGAAGGCAGTGTGCTTTTCGTCTTCCGGATGCATCTTGATCTGATTGTATCCCGAGAACCCGTCCATAAAAGACATACGCTCGAAGCCGCAGGTGTTGTCGATCATGATGTCCGTGATGGGAAAGGAGAATTCATCTTTGGGGCAGGCCGCATTCAGATCTCGGTAGTCGATGCAGATACGTACCTTCCTATTTTTCTTCATGACTGGGACAACATTGGCGACCCAGTCGGGATATTGTTCTTCCCGGATGAAACCGCAGGTTATCAACTTCTTGACTTCGTCCTCGATGGCGTCCATCATATCCGGGCGAAACCGACGTTGGTGTTGTTTCACTGGCTTCGAATCGGTCAAAATATTGAGCTTATGAGTAGCTACCCTCGGGTCTAGGCCTGGCATGTCCTCATAACCCCATGCAAAGACGTCGACATATTCCTTTATCAGCTGTATGATCTCTTCCTTTTCGACTGGGGGAAGATTGTTACTGACAAGTATTGGCTTTGGTGAGAGCTCACCCCCAACATTGACTTGGATAACTTCGTCCTTGGTGGGAGGTTCTCTCTGCTCGAAGCAGAATTCCCACTGTGTATCCATTTGTTGAGCCCAGGGGTCATTCTCGAACGTCTCCGTATCCTGTTCCTCAATTTCTGAGGGGCTTGTCATCACCATATTCACTGATAGTGTTAGTTTGAGAACATCAGGTGAGTCGGAGGACGACGAGCTGCTCTGGGAAGGTGGAAAGGGGTCCTCATCTGGCTTGGAAGTTGCGAGGGAGGTGGCATACCCCAACCCAAGACGAGTCTGTCGATAGCGGGGGTCGCCGTGCGGCGGCGTCCGTCTGCCTCTTCCGTAGTTGAGGCCTGGCTTCCGCTTCAAGTCGTAGCCCATATTTTGCATGATCCTTTGCACTTGCGGGCTGTATTGGCGAACCTGCACTTTTCCGGTATCGTCATCGAAAGGATCTTCCTGGACAGTCGGTCGATTCCGCATGCGACCAAAGATTATTGAATGCTGACGGCTGCAGGTAGGCGGGACAATGAAGATAGAATCCTCATGTGGCCCATATGCTGTGACGACGTCGGATGGTGACGTTACTTCCCAGACATACGGACGGTAGGAGTTTATAGCTTCTAAGAACTTTTAAGCCATTGGTTCTACCTCGTCATGTGGAGTGGGTTTATGTTTCAGAATCTGAGTACCGATGTACCGGAAAAGAGGATGTTTATTATCATCTGGAACTCCGTTCCTGGTTGCATTTACATCAGTCGGCTGCTGGTTGCGCCGAAGGTTGATGACTATGGGTGGAGGCTTCCGGTTCAAAGTGATTACTAGAGGATCACCCCCTTCTTCTGACTTGGTCTTTCTCAGGTGGACAGCCGTAGGTTCTATGGCTTTTGGACGAGCGATTCGTCCTTTCACTCTGATTGACAGTGGTAGTGTGGCAGAGGGCTCTTCGGGCTCCCGGTGGGATTCCTTCTTCGCCACTCCTGGCACTTCTTCCGTGTGGTTATGGGAATACAATACGGCATCGGAATAGTAGGATTCTACTTCTTTAAATGGGTTTAGGTCAGCCACCTCCGTTTGTACGGTTCCTTGTGTGTCTACATATTTAAGGCATTGATGTAGGGTTGAAGGAACGATGTTGTGGTCGTGGATCCATGGTCTTTCCAGCAAAATGTTGTAGGATACCTCTGAATCGATGACGTAACATATGGCCACTGATCTAAGGTTATCGATCTGGACTCTCAAGCGAATCTTCCCTAATGGTTTACTCCTTCCGGCGTTGAAACCCACGATTGTAGTGGTAGTGTAAGCCAGCTCGCTGGTAGGAATTCTCAGTGGCCCGAGCAGACTGCGAAGGATGATGCTGATCGACGATCCCGGATCTATGTGAATCCGGTCGACCTCCATGGAACCGACGTACCCGGTGTAATAGAGGGGCCTGTCATGTCTATTATGTTTTAATAGCATGTCGTCTTGAGTGAAAGTGATATTCGGGACCACCTCCATCACGCTGTGGCATTGAGGACATGCCACTGGTTCCTCGTCGGGGTACTTGAGCTGGGTCAAGTATACTTCCGCCTGCATTAGTGCTTCACTCAGGGCTAGACGAGCGTCGGGGGAGAGCCTGAGTAGCTCGAAGATGGACAACCTGGCTGGCGTATTGGCCAGTTGGGCCAGGATGTCAAATTTGTACGGCTTCTCTAAACCTTTGCTCGGAATGTTTTTCACAGGTTTATCGAAGCGTACTTCTTTCTGTTTTGCCTTTTCCGCAGGAGTAGGTTTCGCAGAGCTGATGCTTGGCACGACGGGATCTTGCTCTGAGGGTTTGGTAGCTGGAGCGTCAGCCGGCGCACCTTCCTGATTTGCTCCGTCGTTGTCGAGGTAGGCCCTCCTTGAACGGGTTACGACAAGTACCTCGTCTCTGTCTGATGTAGAAGAAGTTGTGACCATGTAGCATGATCTGTATTTGGGATTCTTCTTGGGGGTAGCCCTGTTTGCCTTGGTCTCTTCCTCGAGATCCGACACCAAATCTTGGTGAACCCACATAATCTTGCCCCGCCGGATAGTTAGGGGCACCAGGTTGTGACCTTGATCCCTAGCAGGGGGAAGGTTAACGAGGTTCATCGTTGCCCGAGAGATAGGTGTAACACCATCAGGGACCTTTTGGGGAGGCAAATTGCCAAACTGCAGAGAGATCATGTTGGCCGTGACCGTTTTCTCGGTGTTGTGCAGAGTGATGGCCTTAGCATCGATCAACCCCTGGATCTTCCTTTTTAGTACATAGCACGCCTTTGTCGGGTGGTGTACGTATCTGTGGAAGATACAGTATTTTGGGTCATCAGTATTGCCGACCTCCTGGGGCCGCCTTAGTTCTGGGAGGGTGATCTTGCCACTTTTGACGAGACATTCGAAGATACTTGGGATATCATCGTCGTCGAAAGAGTAGACATCGACGGGCCTCGGAGCCCCCGGTTTCGCTTGGGCGGTCGCCGCGATCTTTGGCCTGGCCGTGTTGATTGCTAGTGCTTCCTTCCCTTTGGGACCACGATGATGGTCGCTGCCAAGGGATGACCTCTTGCTTCTGTCAGAGGAGGAGATCATGATGCCATTGTCGCACGCCTTGCGACTGTTGTCTTCGGCTGCTACCGCCGAGAGGATGAACGAGGGCCAATCATGGAACTGATATGGTCCTGTGAACACCGAGACCACGGGAAGAAGGTTCTTCCTGCAAATGTCCACTAATGCTGAGTCTGGAACTCCTGGAGGCATCTGTAAGATGGCCTGACAAAAGCGTTCGATGAAGATGCGAACGTCTTCCTTTTTTTTCTGCTTGACTTCGATGAGAGAGGACATAGACATGTCCATTCCTCCCTCGTAAAATCATGTGAAGAATAGAGCTTTGAAATCTTCGAAGGAAGTAATGCAGTTGTCCGCCAAGCTACAGTACCACTGATAGGCCACTCCTGAGAGGCAGCCTTTGAACACCCGAGTGAGGAGGGCGTCGTTCCCTTATAGCAGCACCGTCATTATACTGAAATAGTTCATGTATTGGCTTGGTGATGTTTTTCCCTCGAACAGAGCCATCGCCTGAGGTTTGTATTTTGGAGGGAAAGGGACCTCTTCCCAGGTAGCTGGGTACGGCTGGTTGATTCCCAGTTTCTTGAGCTGATCTTTGTGCTTCAAGACATCGAACTGGGCTTTCAACTCCCGGACCGCCTGCATCGGATTTTCCGTTGGAAGCGGAGGAACTGCTGACTCTTGATCTAGAGCAGGTTCTTGGCTTGGGCTGGATGGTGGCAAGTCCACCCCCACATGTATCTGAGTTGGCGGAACCGATGCTTGAGCCTTGGCGGTTGCGTGCTGAATTAGCATCATCTGGTGCATATTCTCCATTACGAATTGCATTTGTTTCAGCGACGTCTCCAGGTCAGTGATGCGTTGTTCTGCGTCTCCTGATGGCGACGCTCCCTCGCGTTCGTCTTCGATGGCGTAAGCTCCCATTTCTCTGGGCGTCATCGAAGGGTAAGTATAGGTCGCTGCAGAAGTCGACTCTATACTCTCGGCATCTGATCTGGGAGATCGGCGACCCCCAGCGTCGGAATCAGACGAGTACGGAGCTGGTTGCTATGACCTTGCACGGGTATTTTGGAATACCCCAGCTTCAGCGTTCCTGAGGAGGTCTTCGAATTTTCTCTGGCTCGGAGGTCCAGAGGGAAGACGCTTTGAGCTCGACCCTCTTCTAGGTATGCGTGAAGCCATGTTCACGGACGCATACGCGTGCTCCTCTTTCGGGAAAGATTGAGAGTAGTTCAATCGGTCGAAGACCGATCGTTTTGCTTTAGAACAGTAGCAGTCAATCACAATCTTATGACTATTACAACATTGTTCCCTAGGGGGCGTAATAGACATGTTGGAAGGTCCCCTCTCCTTACGCTTCTGGATTAGGCCTTCGTGTAGGTCAGGAGTAGCAATTTGAGCTTGTTTTGCGCCATGGGACTTACCCAGACGTGATTTGAAGATTCGCTCAGACAGGCGTAAAGCTGAAAAGGTGTTCAGTCGACCGTCGTCTTCCTGCATAATCCGGAGGATAGGCAGATAGCTTCTTCGCTGGTGTAACAGCCGAGGAGTTGAGTACTCGCCTGCTTGCTTCCTCTTGCGGAGATTACGGCGCTCATCTTGTTCGTCATAGAGGTCAGATGTCATCTTGCGCATGGAGCGTGACTGTTCTTCCGATTTGGCGTTGAGGCACCGTCGGAAGTTTTGTCTGTACCGCGCGTAGCGGAAGACAGGTTCCTACGCGTGGAGCGCAGGGGATACTTCTGGGTCAGCGCTGAGGCTTTGCCCGAAGTTTTGTCTGTACCGCGCGTAGCGGGAGACTGATTTCTACGCGTATAGCACAGTGGATACTCCTGGGTTAGCGCTGAGGCTTTACCAGAAGTTTTGTCTGTACCGCGCGTAGCGGGAGACTGATTTCTACGCGTATAGCGCAGTGGATACTCCTGTGTTAGCGCTGAGGCTTTACCAGAAGTTTTGTCTGTACCGCGCGTAGCGGGAGACTGAATTTTACATGCGGGGCACGGAGGGAGCGATGCTACCACCTCATTGGTCGGAGAGATCGGAGAGATCGGAGAGTCCACAGGAACGGCGGAGGATGTCTTGGGCATCCACACTTTGCGTAGCTTCCTGTTGTCTTGGACGGAGAGAGAGTGAGAGCTACCCCCAGCCCGAAGCATGTCTTCGTAGGCAGACTGGTCGAAATGAATAACCAGTGTCTTCTTCACGGTTCCTACAGATACCGCATCGTGTTGAGCAATTACTTCCTCGTCAGAAGAGAAAGACGTCCCCAGCAGAGTCGCCATCTTGTTTGTGGTATTAAACGAAAGAATGAAAGTGTATTTCAATGACTGGGTTTATACGAGACCCGTGCCCTTTGGTTTACAAACAAACTTGTACAATTCGATCCTATACGAGGATGCGGGAGTATAATTTATTTAATCTGGGTATAAATTGCTATAGGTGTCTGATCTGCGGTCGATCACTTTAGCCCTTGGACTACACGATGTTGAAGAAGTGCCGTGAAGATAGGATACAGCTTCGGAGGTTGCGAAGGAGGGTGGATGCGCGATGCTGAAGGTCGTCGCTCCCTATTCTTTGCCTGAGCTCTGTATTCTTCTCTCTCTCTGTCTCTCCCTCTTGATCTCCGGTTCGGTGACCTTGTTCGATCCTTCTTTCAAAGTTTCGAGCTTTGATCTGATATTGGTATTCTTGGCCAAATTTTCCGACCTGGTTCGATCTTCCAAATTGTCGACCTTGTTCCCCATTGATAGGGGTCTCTATTTATAGAGTTTTGGTGATAGTGACCACTCCATCGGTGTAACAACCGAGGAGTGGAAAGTACAGCACCCTTTTACACAACGGTTAAAGTAACCAATGCCTACGTATAGATGATCTTTTGAATGAGCGTGTGACGCGGGTCCAACTAAGGGGACACAACGCGTACAATTGCTACTAAGATTACGGCGTAAAAGCCAAGTAGGTAGGTATCCATTGTGTAGAAGAGGTTGGCGTAGAAGCCAAATGTCTGTCACCTTGGCGTAGAAGCCAAATAGGCATAGAAGCCGAGTAGGCGTGGAAGCCGAGTAGTCGTAGAGACTGAGGGGGCGTGGAAGCCGAGCAGGCATACACTACTAGAATAAGCGGGATTAGCGACGTATTTTAGCGACTCCTAGTAAAAACGTCGCTAAATTAGTGACTCGGTACAAATCGTCGCTAGGCGTCGCTAAATGGCGACATTTAGCAACGTTTAGCGACTTTTATTAAGATTTTAAAAGAATAGTCGCTATAAGTTCAATTAAGGTCGCTAAACGTCGCTAATATATCTAATTTAGCGACATTTAGCGTCATAATTAGCGACGTATCTATCAAAAATATTTAGCAACGTATGTAGCGACGTCTTTGGCGTCGCTAATTTTTATTTTAGCGACATTGTTATTTGACGTCGCTAAACGTCGCTAAATTTTGGTTAATTAGGGCTCAGTTTTCTTTTCTTCATCTGTCAAAATTTTCAAAATCGTTTCGATTTCCCCCGCCCCGCCCCCCCTCCGTCGACCGGGTCTCCACGGCTGCGCCCCCCCTCTCCGGCGACCGGGTCTCCACGGCATCCCCCTCCTCCTCCTCGAGCTCTAGGTAATCTCTCTCTCTCTCTCTCATGCGACACAAGACACACACACAGACGCAGACACACACACGACACACACACACGACACACACACAGACGCAGACACACACACACAGATGCAGACACACACACGACACACACACACGACACACACACAGACGCAGACACACACACAGACGCAGATTAGGGTTAGGGTTAGGGTTAGGGTTAGGTTTAGGGTTAGGGTTAGGGTTTAGGGTTAGGGCTAGGGTTAGGGTTAGGGTTCTGGATAGTTGGCTCTCGGATGTCTTGTAGAAGAAGAACTTGTATCAGTTAGCCAAGTGTAACTTTTTGGTGATGCCCACCTTTTTCTAGCTCTCTATCAATTGTTTTGGTTGATGCTATCGATTGGTTGTAGTGCTACTAAATTCAAGTCTTGCTTTTGTTTCAACAGCTGCTGATGTGCATTTTTTCTGTATATTGTAGTGCATTAGCTATAGGTGTCTTCTCTGTGTTTAATTATAATGTTTCAGTACCTGTGTCATCTGATACCTAAGTTCTACAATTACCTCAGTATATCCTGACTTTTGGGATACACCAGTTATGTGCATATATGTTCTACAATTACCTCAGTATATGTTTTCTCCACAACAAAGTTGTATTTATTTTTATATGTATAATTTGATTGCCAATATAAGAGTGACATTTCCAACAAAATAGTACTAGAGAATAGCCATTAATGTTCATAGCAAAATATTTACAGAACATTCATGACATGAGTGTGTAATTGGGATGTAAATTCATACTTGACAAACGTAGTATTTTTTGCTAGTGACAAAAATTAGGATACATAGTGCTTCAAAATGTTATAGAAGAACACAACTCAATAAATATCTGAAACTCATTCTTTATTTTGTCAAGAATGACAAATTTAACACCTGAATTAAGATATCATGTGGTAATGAATATAATTGTGTAATATTGACTAATTGTTTATTTATTTAGTTCACTATGCATAATTATTTTATTTCTGGAAAGAAGGAAAGAAGAGACCAATATCTGTCTTTCAGTATGCATAATTATTTTATGTCAATCAGCAGATAGATAATAACATCAACTGCGAGATTTTAAAGTGCACAAAACTATAGAGATTAGTGGGGTCACTGTGCTCAAGTACACCCCCCCTAAGTTTTGTTGCATTCTTCTTATCTCTCTGTACCCCTGACATTAATTACAGCTAATTCTTTGTGAGTCATCTAATTCTTCCGTTCCGGTCCAATAGCTAATTCTTTGCTAATTCTTTATTTTCATCTATCTTACCAGATGGCACCTAAGAGAGCGACACCTCCTACTGTTAAGGAGGAAGTGATGCCTCCTACTGTTAAGGAGGAAGTGATGCCTCCTACTGTTAAGGAGGAAGAGATACCACCTGCGGGGAGTTCCAGTCACCCAGCACCTATCGCGGCTGTATCTCAGACGGGGAGTTCCAGTCACCCAGCACCCATAGCGGAGCTTGATAACATAAACGCTGTTTATGCACAGTATTTGAGGGACTGGTATCTGCCCCATTTTGGAAATCCTCGAGATTGATACTATACTGTTTCATATACTTATATATTATGCATTTTGTGTTACTGTGATACTCTGATACTTATATATTATGTATTTTGTGATGTTGTTTATGCCCATTTTGTGTGACTGTGATATTGTGATACTTTTATGACTGTGATACTTATATTGTCTGTCTATAATATTTGTGTGTATTAATTGTATGCGTGTGATAATTATATTCATATTAAATATTGTTAATCCGGTGTTGAGTGTTCCACCGAAGGGGTCGGCGAACCCATAGAATTCAACGGAGGGTTGCTCCGGGTCTATTTTTAATTAGAAATTTATAAATTACAGGAATAATAGTTTGAAATAATTGAGTTTTTTTTTTGTTTTTTTAATTTAGCGACGTATTTAGCGACGTCTAGCGACGTCTAGCGACATTTTTGTAAGTCGCTAATTAGCGACGTGTCATTAGCCGTCGCTAACGACGTCGCTAAACGTCGCTAAACCAAGTCGCTGTACGTCGCAAATTGCTGACATGGCAGTATTGCCAGGTCATTAAAGACGTCGCTGTTACGTCGCTATATAAGTCGCTAATGAGCGACGTTTAGCGACTTTAAGAAACGTCGCTATTTCGTGACGCCGTGTCGCTAAACGTCGCTATATTTAGCGACTCAATAAAGTCGCTAAAAACGTCGGCATAGCGACGTTTAGCGATGTTTTTCCATTCAGCGACTTGGTTTCTTCCGACTAAGTTAAAACGTCGCTAATTACGTCGCTAAACGTGTTTAGCGATATTTTTTTGTCATTTGGCGACGTTTTTAGGCGTCGCTAATTTGACTTTTTTTGGTAGTGATAGAAGCCGAACAGGCATAGAAGCCGAGTAGGCGTGGAAGCCGAGCAGGCATAGAAGCCGAACAGGCATAGAAGCCGAGTAGGCGTGGAAGCCGAGCAGTCGTAGAGACTGAGGGGGCGCGGAAGCCGTAGGAGCACAGATCCTGAATGGGTGTAGAAGCCGTCGCGTACCGTGCCAGGGTGCTGATGTGGACGTCTTTAGCAGGAATTACGGCTTTTGGAGATCAAATCTTTGGCAGAGATTTGCCATCATCCTGTGCATTAAATGCGGAGACGTGCCTTGAGGGAAAACTGTCACCGCTCTGTGCATTTTGACGGAGGGACGTGCCTTGAGGGGACGCTGTCACCGCTCTGTGCGTTTTGACGGAGGGACGTGCCTTGAGGGGACACTGTCACCGCTCTGTGTGCTTTGGCGGAGAGACGTGCCTCGAGCCCTGTACGAAGCACAGTTTTTGACGTGGTAGGCGGTTTGTCTTCTGCGGAGCGTAAAATAGCCTATGTTTGCCTGTGTAAAACAAGGCAGCGTGTTCTCTTTGCACGCGAAAGAGCAGTTTACGCCGGAGGATTTTAGTAAGCGCCGGTTTGTTGATATTTTAACCAAATCCTCTGCATTAAATGCTGAGATCCGCCATCATACTATGGAGCGCGTCCGAGGGGTCTGCCCCCGTTTCCAGTCGTCGTTTGGGTAGCTGTGCAGCACTTTTTGTCAGGAGTCAGAGGTCAGGTTTACTGCGTGACTGGACAGTTTCTTTTCGGGAATATGAAGCGTTCCTCGTACGCTTTAACGCTGCTTTGAGAGCGGCTGGGTTTTACGCCATGGGGGCGATGAAGAACCCTGTTTTACGCTGGATGGCTCTGAAGGCCTCTGCCTATGCTGCTCTGTATCAAGACGCTGCGTAGATCTTCCAAGCATTTTTTTCATGCTTCTACAAGCACATATTCAGAGTACGTAGATAAATTGAAACACAGATTTGAAATGAAAAAGTTCTCTTTATTGATAGTGAACATCTATTACAAACTCCTGAACGAATCAGCTAATATGCCGAACGGCTTACAAAAGAGATGACTCAAAATGAAATAGCAGTCCTGTACATTACATCCCTTTATAAACTCAAAATGATAAAGACCTCCAGGCTGGATGATAGCTTTGCCACGGAGCTGCATTTGTGTATGAAGAGTTGCAGCTTCGGACTTCAAAAGGCTTCAAGGGGCGCGGTGAAGATACGCCAACAGCTGGACTGGATCGGGAAGACGACTTCGGCTCCTCGCTCGGTTCGCCTTAGTACGGAGAACCTGTTTCAACGAGGGTCAGCATATCGAAACATGCTGGTGAAGGCGAGCTAGCCTGACTATACCAATCAACACGTTGTTTTAGTGAAGCATGTATATTTGTGGGTTTCTATCTTGCCTTAGTTTATTTACAAGTAAGCAGCATATAGAATTTACTGAAATGAACGTGCCACCGTTCGGTAGATTTTACCTGACCGTCTGAATCACCTGCACCATACTTACTATGCCTTCCCTGCCACGAAGACACAAGTTAGTTTGTAACAGGTTTAAATATACAATAGATCACTGGCGTTGCCATAAAGGACACTAGTCATAGACGAGAATGGTTTGCAGCGAAAGTACAGTGGTGCTACAAGCCATTCTATCCAGTACAGTTGACTATACAGTAGGGTTCCGTCCGGACCGGATCGGTGCCAGTGCCCCAACGACCGTCCGCAGGAACCAGTTACCTTGTGCACAAGTTATCCGTGATCGAACAGTACGGTTACTAAGTTAACAGTTCATGCAGTTGAGGCAAACAGTAGTACGGGACAGTCGGTATTGCATAATTTATTTAACATAGCCTTATTAAACAGTTTAATGCATACAAGGTGTTCCATACTTAGCACGATTCATAGAACAGTCATAAAGGAACTAGCATACAGTAAGATAACAGTTCACAGTTGGTTGACAAGCAATAATAACCAAGTCTATTCTCTTTTATCTTGGTTTCTTTTATTATTACTTGGTATCATTTGATTGGGGCAAAGGAGATTGCAGATTATTAGATATGAAGCTTGGAAGCAGGGCTAGCTAATCGGGTTGGTAGCCACTCACTTAGATTGATGGAAGGAGAAGGAAAGAGGTGCTTCACGACTCCGCTCGCAAGCCGCCTACTTCTCGTTCACCTGCACACGAACAGCTTGATCAATACTTCTTCCTCTCTTTCCAATCTCGGAATAGAAGTGCAAGTCAATGAACGAAAACAATGAAAACCATCGAAACCGTTCAAGGAAAACAAGCAAATCCTAAAACCAACTCAAAGCACGAAAGCAGCAAGCGACATCGAAAACCGAGGCAATAAAAGATAGTAGCGGAGAGATCCCTCCTGACTCTGCCGCTAAGCCGATCCTTGGGGCACGGTCCACTGAATATGGGAATCGATTCCGAAGAAACAAATCCATAACGAGGACGAGTTCTTAATTCAATCTATCCCGATCGAACGATACCGTCTTGTGTTTCTTAGTCGCGCTCTCCGCACCGGGAGAACGGGGCGCTACACATATACGGAGTCTTCATGCACATCCAAGGCGGTAGATTGTACGGAGTGACGATCACAGGCCAACACGAATACTGGGAGCCCGAAAGTTCGAATGGGGTAAAACCGTCAGAGCAGAGCCCCAATATGACATTACGTGCTTCCTCGGCAAAATATGGATACTCTCGATCAAAGTGCTTCCATGCTTCTCCATCGGATGGATGATCCAATACTCCTTCGATCTGTTTTCGCCTGTGCCAACTCATATTTTCTACAGTCTCCTTAACCATAAACAACCGCTGCAACCGCGGCGTCAAAGGCAAGTAGTGCATCGAATCGGTAGGCTTTCTTGCACCGACAGACTTTCCTCTAACAGTGGCCTTATAGCGATCAGCACCACAGAATCTGCACGCATCTTCATCCTTGTCGTCTTTGTAGTACAATATGCACCCGTTGCGACATGCATCGATTTTCTCGTATCCCATCCAAAGCGATCTCACCATCCTCTTAGATCGGTAGAAGTCTTTAGGCAACTTTGCACCCTCGGGTAAGATCTCTATAATCAAATCGAGCAGTCGATTATAGCATTCTTGCGACATGTTAAAATTGGACTTGATGCTCAATAATTTTGTAACCACCTCCAACGGTGAATGATCCTCACAACCAGGATATAGTAGAGTCCTTGCATTCTCAAGCAACTCCATAAACTTTGCAGCATCGACATTTGGTGCCTCCTCAGCTGCATCATAATTGTCCGGATTGAAACTAGGTCCCGCCGTATCATAATTGTCAGGATTGAAACTAGGCCCCGCCGCATCATAAACCATGTTCACCAACCCGTCGTCGTAAGCATCGTGGTCTTGGACATCCATATACGGCTCCACATAGGGCTCCGACTCCGATGCTAGAGATACAAGTTCTCCGTGCGCGGTCCACTGATAGTAATTCGGCGTAAAGCCCTTCGAGTATAAATGATATATAACTTCCACTTCTGGATGATATTTCCTGTTGCGACATCTCACACACGGACAGTTAATTTTGGTACCGTCCATGTACTGAGGGAACGCCTTGGCGAACTGCAGAAACTGCTGTACACCCTCAATGAATTCATCCCGTACACCGCACATGTCATCAGGATGACGGTTGTACATCCACGAACGATGACGCAGATAGTAATTCATATCCATTTCTAGATACTTCTGCAAAAATGACAGTATGTATCATATAAATCATTACATACAGTGGTTTATCACCTAACTTCATAACTTAACCGTACTATAAAAATCATATCTGATATAATACATACTTTCATTTATCAAAGTCTAAAATAAGCAATATTCAAAACAACTAAAAAGTGGCCAAGTCTCTTAGTTTTTAATATTTTATACTATTGGTAAAAGCTTGGGTTCTTTACTGTATACAATACTTACTAGGACATATAGTTACTTAGCTAACTATTAACAAAATCAAGTATATCAGTTAGTAACTATTTAACTACACTAACTATGTACTAATTTAATACAAAACTGATACCCTTAACTTCTACCCAATAACTCATGCTAACCCATCTTAAACCAACTAACCAATACCTGGACACTAAGCTAACTAAAACTAGTATACATAGCTCACTAAATACAACTGAAAACGGATACTGATACAGTGGGACTTGTTGATACTTACTGATACATGGTTGCTGAAATGACACAGTGCTGATAGTTTTCCTCTTCGGTTGTCTGCTCACTGTTGCAGACCTCCTTCTCACTGCACACTACAAGGCTCGAGCATGCCATCCCGCTTATTCTAGATACCATCTTAGTACACTCTTATCTAACATCTCTAAACATCACTAACCTACATATCTATATATACCCTATTAACACTTGACTTTATACCTTGCCTGCATCAACTCCTACAATTGCCTGTACTGATACCTCACACAGTCCCTGATACGTATCAGTGTATAAGTACTGATGACTGATACCAAACTAAAACTGAGATGCACTAAGGCATGCCTCTGCAGTGCCTAGGGACTGCCCCCAAGCCTAACTGACAGGCACCATTTGGGTGCACTGCTGTAGTGCCCCATGCCAGAGCCCCAAGTCTGTAACCAAACTTCATTTGGTCTCCTCCATGTACCAATACTAACAACAGATAATATACTAACTGATGACTCCACATACTAACACTTCTAAAGTGTATCACTGGCAGGTAATAACCCTACTACAACTGTCATAATCCCTCACATCTCGAGCTCAGTGTCTGTGTCACTGTCTGTGTCCATGTGATATTAGTGTCTGTGTCCATGTCAAAAAACCTAATCCTAACCCTAAGGTCCTTATCAGTGTCTGTGTCAGTGTGTGTGTGGGTCGTGTCTGTGTCTGTGTCACCATCTGTGTGTGTGTCGTGTCTGTGTCAGTATCACATGTGGAGAGAGAGAGAGAGAGAGAGAGAGAGAGAGAGAGAGAGAGAGAGAGAGAGAGAGTTAGGCTTTACTTAGAGCTCGAGGAAGAGGAGGGGGATGCCGGAGTAGCCGCGGGGGAGGTCGACGGAGCGGGGGGGGGGGGCGGGGGGAAATTTTTTTTGTTTCAAAATTTCGACAGTTGGGGAAAAATGGAAACCGAGCCCTAGTTAACCAAATTTTAGCGACGTTTAGCGACGTCAAAGAAGGACGTCGCTAAATTAAATTATAGCGACGTTATGGTCGTCGCTAAACACGTTGCTAAATATTTCTAATATAAACGTCGCTATTTGGGTCGCTAAACGTCGCTAACTTAGATATATTAGCGACGTTTAGCGACCAAAATTGAACTTATAGCGACTAATCTTATAAAAACTGAATATAAGTCGCTAAACGTCGTTAAATATCGCCAATTAGCGACGTCTACCGACGTTTTACATGGAGTCGCTAAATTAGCGACGTTTTTACTTGGAGTCGCTAAAATACGTCGCTAATACCGCTTATTCTAGTAGTGTTAGTTCTCAAAGTGGTATGAAGAGAGTATTTATAGGCATAGGACGGAAACCCTAATCCTAAACCTGACCGCCAACTGATTACGAAAAGATAGTAATGAATTAAATTTAAATTCCACAAAAATTGTATCTTAATTAACAATCAAATCTTTCCATAACAGTTCAAATCCGACAATCAGTGGGATTATGCGCCAACTGCGCTCTCTGTGCATATGTGCACAGCAGCTCAACCAAATTGCTCCTACGCTTATAAGCTAGCAGCGCATGTGCATACGCGCATAGCTGTGCATAGCCCATGCATAACCACACATAGCCGCGCATTGCCTACACCTAGCCCGCACATGCGCCCGCGATTGCAACTCGCGCATGCAACGAGCGCACGAGCGCAACTAATACGCACAGGCGCAACGCATGTGCCCGATCATACGCATGCTCATGCGCCCGCGCATGCAACTCGCTCATAAAACGAGCGTACGTGCGCCATTGCTAAGCGCGCCAACAAAGCGCCACTTTGCATCCGAGTCCGAGTTTTGAGTCTGAGCTCCAAAGAAAATTTTTACAAGAGTGACAAAAAGTATAAATGTTTTCTTTGAGGAGTTAACCATTTTTTTCTCCTAAAGAAATATACCCCAACATGACACTTACATGTGTCCCACAACACCCCATGTGCATTCATCAACACATACAAAATATTATATTGTGATACCCATTTGGTGGTATAGTCAATGTAGGACTATATTTTTCTAGTACAAAGACAAAAACACCGACATATGTAATAACTTTGTTCAGTGGAGCTAAAGATCAAGTTACACCAACCACAATGTAGGATTTTTTTTAATTTTTTTTTCATCTATATATAAACATTAATGTTCAACGGAACAAAAGATTGCTGTGATGATCTTGAAAACCTGTTCATTGGACAATAACATAATAAAGTAAATAATTTAATCCACATTACGATTTGGATTATAACACATGAATGCGTTCATTGTACAACAAACTAATCAAATATACGATTCATTGTTTTCTCCTCCTCCTAAATCCCACACATTCGGTGAATTAGTACTCGATTGTTTCCGGAAGTCCTATAAATATAACTTGGCACATTTGCATCTGAGACTCCACTGGCTAAAGTTGATTGATATACACAACATGGCCACTACAACACTTCTTCTTTGTATTGCTATGTTGCTGGCATTGTCTCCCGATAATGCCTTTGGAGGAAGAGCGGGCCTCTTCATCAAGTCTAATGGCAATGTGGCGAATGGAGCTCACTCCTGCTCACTCCTAGCCAGCCAATCCAAATGTTACAAATAATGAAAAATAAGCATTAGTTTATCACGAGGTCCAGTGTAAATTGTTTATCACTGATCACACTTCAAGTTGAGAAGTGATCATTTGAAAGAAATGAAGTTGAGAAATTTTTGTCAGCATGTTGTGGAAAATGCCAATATTCATGCTATATATAAAACAGAATATGTGGACCAACTAATTATTTTCTAAGAAAATGGCAACGTTTAAAAAAATTATTCATCCTCGTTTGTAAAATAATTGTCCCTTATATAAGACCCACTGTAAAGCTTTTCTGGGATAATTCAATCTGTTCGATCATCTAGATAAAAGAGTAGAAAATGATGTTCCAGGAGATGTTGGATAAAAGAGAAGTACAAAATGATGTTCCGGGAGATGTCAAATATAGATGCTAAATAAAAGACATCAAATCAAATCAATTTGGAAAACAATATGGTCCAAGTGAAAATTGAAGCTTAAAGTACTTTACATTTTTATGAAAAGAATAATTTTATTTCATTCCTCCAAAATATTTTCTAAATCATGACAGCAGACCAAAACGTTTATTATGACAACTGACATTACAAATTTTAAAATAAAAATTAACATTAAAATTAATATTTAAATTTAAATTTAAATTAATAAAATTAAATTAAAATTATTATTATTATTATTATTATTATTAAAAATAAAAAATATTATTATTATTATTATTAAAATTAAAATTAAAATTAATATCATATAAGGACAGATAGTTTGAAATAATACTTTTGAGAGAGAATAACATTACTCTTATGAAAATTAGATAGGTTCCTCTGACTGGTCAACTATTCCATAATTCCTTTTTAAATTGAAAAGTTTGTATTTTAATAAAACGTCGCTAATATTAAAGACTTGAGCGACACCAAAAATAAACGTCGCTATACGTTAATGTTGGCGACACATAGCGACGTTTAGCGACTACACTTCGGTTTTTAAAGAATAGTCGCTATAAGCTTCTTTAATGTCGCTAAACGTCGCTAAGTTTTTTGATTTAGCGACGTATTTACCGACGTTTCTTTCTTTGATTTTTAGCGACGTTTTTAGCAATGTCTCTAATGTCGCAAACTTTTCAATTAGCGACGTTAGACGTCGCTAATTTTTTACTTTTCAATTGGCGACGTTTATTGACGTCTATTAATGATGTCGCTATTTTTTTTAATTGGCGACGTATAGCGACGTCTATTGAAGACGTCGCTAACATTTTTAATATAGGGTTCAGGATTTCATTTTCCCCCATTCTGTCGATTCGATCCCAAAAAATTTGAAACCCCCCCTCTTCCCCCCCTCAGGCAAAGTAACCCCCCTCCGGCATCCTCCTCCTCCCCCCGTCCCTACCCCCTCCCCTACCGGCTCCCCCACGGCCCCCCTACTTCGGCTCCCCACCCCTCGAGCGCCCCCCTCCCGTACGGCTCCTTCCGGCATGGCTCATCCCCTCCGACGACCTCGGGCTTCTCCTCCTCTAGGTAAACCCTAACCCTATCTCTCTTTCTCTCTCACAGATACATACACGATATGACACTGACACAGACATGACACACACACTAACACAGACACAGACACGACACACACATACACTGACACACACATGACACACTGTCACAGACATATACACTTAGACACACACGACACACGACCACCTCCCTCGCCCCCCACCTCGATGCAGCCGTGTTCTCCCCCAACCCCAACACAGGTGACCCCAGACGCGACTCCTCCCCCTTCGGTGCGGCTCCTCCCCTCTGGTGTGTCCTCCTCCGTCGACCCCTCTCTCAGGCTCTCCTCCTCCCTTCCTTCCGGCTCGGTAAACCCTAACCCAGACTTGGACACAACTAGGACACACAAATACACATACATATTAGACACAATCAGGACACATGGACACACACTAATGACTGATACTAACTATAATAGTATACCACTAACTTAACTAACTGTTAACTCATATCATTTATAACTATCTAACTAATATTACAACTAACTGATATACTAATTGATGCATATCCTAATTTACAATGATACCTATACTAGCTGCTGCTACTAACAATGATAATTGCTGCTATTAATACATGTATATTATTAACAATGGATTGCCTGGACACCCCTAAACTCCAATGTACCCCATTGAACTTCGAGAACTGATACACATCAGTATCACACAAGCCCCTTTGCTCCTAGGTAGTTACTGCTACTACAGTTACCTTATTCTCAGTTTGCTGCTGTTGAAACCCCCTTTCTAATGCCTTGCCTACAGCACACTGCCAACGATCTGCTATTGCAACCACTCTGATACATAATCAATGTGCATTCCTCACAGTTCAGTCACTCCCTTAATCCACGCTTCCTCCTGCAGACCTCAACATTCATACTAATACATGTGTGTCATCAGCTCACACACACACTTAGATACCACACTCTGTATTGCACATTATCACACACACTAATGAAGTCATAGGATCAATGCTACTATGGTTTCATAACTTACACCCCCCACTTGAGATATCACTCCATCTCACTTCACTTACACATAGGTTAATACTTACCTAGTCACACACACACACACACACACACACACACATGGTGTTAAAGTATATCATGAATATACTTGTGCACACACATTTGAAATCAATCCTACCCGTGCCTCCTAACCCCTTGCATATCTGGAAATTGATGCCATAACAACTGATACTGCTGCTGTGTGTCTTAACATTCGATTTTTCCCTCTCTAACTTGCTGATGTTGCAAATATCCTTAAACTCAGTGCTGCTACTGCTGTTTCTGATCGGTGAGCATGGCTCTGATACTCGACCAATATTCACTTTAAAATTGTTAAATAGCAGACAGTGTACACAGTGCACTGCCTTACTAAGCCCCTTGTTCACTCTCGAGCATGGCTCATAACAATGCACTGTGCATTAAAATCCCCCTCTTCCTAACACTATATATATATATCATTAACTAAAATCCATGATTTAAACATAGCTAAATGATAGTGAACTAGAGACCAACTCACGTGTTTATGGCACTCCTATTTACCAGCTCCTATTTACCACTACCATTTAGCTATGTTTTGTCATAGTGAGCCATTAGGCAGTGAAGTAGTACAAGACACCATTAGGCAGCTAAATGTAGCTAAATGATAGTGAACCATTAGGCAGTGAAGCAGTACAAGTCCCCATGTAGATGGACTACACCTAAGCAACCATCCATGAATTATGTATTACTTTCCATTAACTATAAATTTTCACCGATGATGCACATTTTTATCAAGTCCTTGGCTACCTCAGTATGCAACATGCTTATGGAGTGATGCTAAATTAAGTTGGGTTCGCAGTATCGATAAATAAGTATTTACAATTTTGTATTCGGATAGTTTATAAAATATTTAGTATTTCCCAAATTAAGGAATTAGTTAAAAAATTGTGTACTATATTTTTAATGTGGAACGTAACATTTATTTTAACTATATGAATACATATATTTATATTTGTTATCAATTATATTATTTATTTCTATCTACCTTACCAGATGGCACCCATGACCCGAGCACGTGCATGTCGCTTGAGAGAGGCACATCCTACTGTTAAGGAGGAAGTGATACCTCTTACTGTTAAGGAGGAAGTGAATGTTAAGGATGAAGAGATACATCATACTATTAAATTGGAAGCGGTTGTTAAGGAGTAGTGGCAACTTCTACTGTTAAGGAGGAAGTGTCAACTTCTACTGTTAAGGAGGAAGTGGTGCCTCCTAATGTTGGGCAGACACCAGCTCAGAGGGGGAGTTCCAGTCACCCAGCACCTATAACGGAGATTGATCAACTACACGCTGCTTATGCGAAGTATCTGAGGGACTGGATTTTGCCCCAACGTATTAGATTTTCTTGGGAGATTGAGAAATTGGATAAGACTTATGGTGTAACTCTGATACTTTTATTGTGCTTATTGTCTGACTGTGATACTTTTATATTGTGTTTTTTGTGTAACGGTAATACTTTTATTTTGTATTTATTGTGTGACTGTGATATTTCATATAGTTTTGTGATATTTTGTACCCAAAAAATTCAACGGAGGGTTGTTCTGGGTCTGTCTATTTTTATGAACTATTATAAGTCTGTGTATTTATTTTATTCATATTAAATATATGTTAATTTATCGGTATTGAGTGTTCCACCGAAGGGGTCGACGAACCCAAAAAATTCAACAAAGGGTTGCTTCGGGTCAATTTATATAATTTAGAAATTCATAAACTGCAGGAAGATTGGTTTGGAAACCATTTTACATCCTTTTTTTATTTTTTTACTGAAAATTTAGCGACGTTTAACGTCGTTTAGCGACGTTTATATACATCGCTGAATACGTCGCTGAATATCGCTAAATTGCTGACATGATAGTATTTGCCATGTCAATAAAATATCGCTAAATACGTCGCTGAATGTCGTTAAATTTAGTGATACAAAATACGTCAAAAATTTAGCGACATTGAGTCGCTAAACGTCGCTAATATGAAAAATATTAGCGACGCAAATACGTCGACGTTTTTTCTGTCAGTGACTAGCTTAAATGAGACTTCTTTAAAATGCGACTTCTTTTAGCGACATTCTTAGGATATTTAGCGACGTTTCCAGGCGTCGCTAATTTGACTTATTCTGGTAGTGTTCAACTTGAAACCCTCAACTTTTATAGCTACCAACTTTGTACCCTAAAAAAAATAAGGACCAAATTACCCCTCCCCACTCTCTCTTTCCTCCCCCCTCTCCGGCAGCCCTCCCCCTCCCTCCTCTCCGGCACCGGTGATCGGAAGAGAGGGGAGACACAATAGTAACAGCGGGCAGGCGCGATAGTGAGCAACAGGAACAACAACAGCAGTAGCAGCGGACGGGCACGGTGGCGAGCAACTACAACAGCAGCAACGAACGACGCGGTGGCGAGCAGTAGCAGCGGATGGCGTAGTGACGAGCAACAACAGCAGCAGCAGCGACAGACGCGGGCGAGCGCAGTAGCAGGGTGGCGACGCAGGCGGCGAGGAGCACATGGTTCGTCGAGGGGTGGGTGTGGGTAGGGGGGGCTCTACGGAGGGATAGGACGGCCGGAGAGGGAGGGGGTGCTGCTGGAGAAGGAGGAGGGAGGGGTGTGGGTTGGGAAGGTAGTGATAGTTTTGTCTTTTTAAAATTTTGGATATGAATATGAAAATTATTATATAGTTAAGAATATTAAGTTAGTACCTATCAAAATTGATGGTATCAAGTTGAAAAACACAATTAGTTAAGAGTATGAAGTTTAGCCTTAATTAATAATGGAATACAAAACATCATGGTCTTATTATATTATTATTTTATTTTAATTCTCACCATAATTAAGAAAAAATATTAGGTTTTTTTCCAAGAAAAACTTGTCTGAGATGTACATTCAAAAAGTGACAGTTAAATGTACGAAGGTATCTAACTGATGGAAGATATGGTCATTATATGTGGCTAATGAAAAGACTGCGCATAAGAGTTGAAAAGTTCAAAAATGTTTTCATTAAAAAGATTATGGCCTGTTAGGAAAAGCATAAGTATGAAAATTTTAGAATTTCAAACTTAATATTCCAGTTGCATATTTTAGCACATGAAGGGACATTTCACATATCACCAGTGAATCTATGGCCAATTCTAACAGCAATGTTATGCCTACAACCAAATGTTTATATTCTTTTTACAACCGTCACATGATGTCCATGTAAGGACCGTCCATTGGGTAAAGGAGTATGTGAGATTCGGTGTCCGTCACTTGACGTCCATGTGACGACCGTCCATTGGGTGAAGGAGTATGTGAAATCCGGTATCCGTCACATGGTTGTCACGTAACAGAAGTGCGACGTGGTATCTATTCATTAGAGGATAAGTGGAATCGGATGTGGCCCACATAATAAGGGACGAGAGAGGATTGTAAGAAGGTTGTAAGCATTCGGTAGTAAACTTAGCATTTTTCCAATTCTAATGTAACTTCTCAACCCTCGCATCGAGTCCAAATCGGATTTGATTTATGCGGATTAATGCATATTAATATTTTACCTTAATATTTTATATTGATTGAATTTTGCTGGGGATGATTTCTGACTTGTGATTATGTCTAAAGGACCCAGTAGAGCGAATCAGTAATTATATGTTAATTGCTATTAGGATTCATTTTTGTCTCTAATAGGATCCAATTTATTATTTGTGAAAAGCTTAGTTAGGATTCATTTTTTGTCAAAAATTCTAGTTGAATTGTTTGTTAATGTTGACATGATCGAACACAATACAAATAAAACCTATTTTATTTGTCATAAGCCTAGTTTACTTAGATAGTTAGAATCATGATACAAAGTATGTATAAGGCAGGGAAGGGCAGACCGAAACATGGACTTATGAGACATTAGAAACAGAATCGTAATAGCTTTACGTCTAAGGAATCTTCATATTCTCCTTTTTTATGTTTTTTTTTTTAGGTTTAATCCATATTATTTGAATATATATGCTATAGAATCATTACTCGGTAAGAAAGAAATGAGTCGATACTTAGTTGACCGTTCGTAAATGTACAATTGGCTACATGAGAGCAAGATTGATTTGACTGATAATTTCAAGACGGACGTTGAGGGATATCTCAAATACGCCTGTAGTCAACCTTATTTCATGGATGGAAGGTTCTTCAAGTGTCCTTGTGTCAAATGTCATAATAGAACCAATATAAATTTCGAAGAGTCCTGACGGTATCTCGTATACACCAGTGGTATACTTCCTGTGCTATTCAAAAATAAGTTCTGACAGCATCGCGTGTACTACAATAAAGTCTTAATTTCCTTAATTCTTATATAATATAAATTTTACAGACTGTGTAGGGATCATACGTGTGAGACTCATCTCACTGTTCTAGTATACGTACCAGATAAATGCATATAATACGTGTATAGCTTGCTTTATGTTTAATTGCTTACTTTATGCTTTATGACATTCATGCATTGTCTAGGTTATTTTTGCAAAGTTTTTTCTTAGTTGCAAATTTTGGACCGTTGGTCCCTTGGTTTTTGTGTGCATGGCTACAATGAACCCGGAAAAGGGAAATGGATTATGATATCCAATAGCCTATAATCAACAATTTGCCTATTTAAGCAAATCATTTTTCTTTCCTTCACTTTTCCTTTCCTTTCATTTCTCTTTCCTTCTTCACTTTTTCAGCCTTCACCGAGAGCAGCCGAGCATGGCCTTGTGTCACGACCCACACCCGCATGATCGGACACGAGTACGTGGGTACGTCCAGCCTACGCCGCAGCATCGGCGGTAGAACGCTGTCTAGGTCATCAATATCTAGCTATCAATCTTACTAATACAACTAGTTATATCATATACTCAATCACATCTAAAGGCAGAATAAATAAGAAAGGTAAACCAAATAACATTATAAAGGAAAGAAACTAGACATAATATAGAATAAAAAGTACTAGCCTAGATCTCTACAATTATCACCTTAAGGTCCACAGTGTAAGAGCAGTCATGTCTATAGCATCACTCTGAAATTTTGGAATGTAGAGCACAACAATCACTGAAAATATTATCCAGTCAGGATTGAAGCAAAGCACACCTCTAACATCAGTTCCAATAAATGATAAAGACTATGTAATAGTAAATATAAAGAAATATAAGATAAGTAGAGCAAGAGCAGAAAATATATAAGATATAGAATATTTTAAATAAATACAATATAGATGGGCATCATATACAAGAGTCAAAAAATACAACTAACTAAGTGAGTGAGCACTAGTTTCAACATGTGATCGGCTTGGAAACTTGCACAGAAATATGGCCTGGTTAATCATACCTGAGGTGTATGATTAACACTCACAGAAAATATGAACTACAGGGGGTATGATCACATATCTACACTAACACTCTCCTCCAACTAGTATAGTGGATCCAACCATGGCACGCTACGACATGGGATTCTCTGAGAAGGTAGCTAGTCTCCCCAGGAATCAATGTCCATACAAGTACAAGAATAATATGGCTTGCACCAGATACGCCAGGAACTACCAAAAATAATATCTCATAACGAGATCTAGAAATACCAATTCGGGTAACCATGTGTCAAGAAATCAAGAATATCTACACTATATACAAAAAACATAGAAGATATCATAAAAAAATTGTCAGAGAATGTACTCGCCTGTGATACAGAGCAATGAATGTCAAATTATGTCCGTATCGGTGTATCACAGACCTATATATAAAATTTTATGTCATTACAGTGTTTTAGAATCATAAACAAGCTATACTAGCTTGAAACTAGGTCTCTAAATCAACACTAGGTCCAACTAAGTCAAACTAGGTCAAATTATGTCAAATTTAGTCAAATTTAGCCAAACTAGGTCAAATCTAGGTCAACACAGTCAAACTAGGTCATTTTCAAGTTTCTAGGTTAAATTTTACCTAATTACAAGGTTTATAAAGTTATACTAGGTCTTAATAAATCACTATTTGGTCTTTAGGTGCCAACTAGGCCCAACTAGTTATTACTAGTTAATACTACGCCGCTACTAGGTTTCTAGGCTATACTAATAAGTTACTAGCATATATTACCCTAATATATACTTCTACCAATAATTTCTAGCAATACCTTGGCCTATAGCTATTTATCTTACCCTGCATCACGATATCTTAACCCGTATCACACATTTACCTAATACCTTAGCCCGTATCTCAAATACCTTAACTATTAGTCAATACCTTTGTTCTAGGGTCAATACCTTTGCTAAACTAGGTTTTAAAGTCATACTAGTTAGCTATGATATAATAATATCATATATACTATATAGATATACTAATATATACAATAACTTAGTTTAAGACTTAATACCTAGCCAATACTTTAATATTATCTTATTACATAGCTATTACCTTAGTATTACCTTATTACCTTAATCAATACATTAACATATTACCTCGTATCCTAGTTTCTAGACTAATACCTTAGCTAATACCATTATCTTGACCAATAGCCAATACCTTAACTCATACCTTGTTACCTAACCCATTACCCAAGCTAGACACTATCATTACCATGGCATCTTGATCCAATACCTAATATCATAACCTTGCCTTAATATCATAGTATTACCTCATACTAGTTCTAATATTTTGGTATCTTGGTATTCTAAATACCTTGATATATCCTAGGATATCACACTCTAATTTACCCACACACATATCCCAATTGTTTGTACATGGTACCATGGTACCATATTAGGTAAAGTCATATGAAGCCAGGTAAAGCCATGTAAAATTAGGTAAAGCCATGTGAAACCAGGTAAAGCCATTTACAACCATGTGAAACCATATCCATCCAGATGAAGCCAAGTAAAACCAACGCAAGCCATGTCCAATGAAGCCATATAAAGTCATGCCAAGTCAAGTCCAGTCAATCATGTCATCGCGTGTAGCCGGGCAAAGCCGGGTGAAACCGAGTAAAGCCAAGTTAAGTCAAGTCAAGTCATCCGAAGCCATGTAAGTTCATGTCCAATCAGGTCAAGTCATTGCATGTCCAACTAAAAGCCAGAAGAATCAAAATAAAATCACAAAAAACCAAGAATTCCTAAAGAAAGAGCACGATCGGTATATCATCGGTACAATCCAGTACACCGTCGGTATACCAGTCTAGAGATAGAAAAAATATAGCAAGTCTGGATTCCACCAAATTGGTATATCGTCGGTACACTATAGTATAC
Organism: Iris macrosiphon; assembly: GCA_036927795.1. Classification (NCBI taxonomy): domain Eukaryota; kingdom Viridiplantae; phylum Streptophyta; class Magnoliopsida; order Asparagales; family Iridaceae; genus Iris; species Iris macrosiphon. The sequence goes on along the minus strand of JAYESA010000004.1, from coordinate 220,918,416 downwards.
CGTCGGTATGCGGTTCCAAATAGGCAAGAAATATTCTGGAAAACAAATTTCCATAAATTGGTATATCGTCGGTATACTATAGTATACCGTCGGTATGTCGGTCAAGATAAATATCCTTTAGTCGGTTAACAATATCGACAAGGATCGGTATATCGTCGGTACACTGTAGTACACCGTCGATATGCCGATAAGGTTCACAGAAAATATCTAGAAATCCAAGTCTGTCAAAATCGGTATACCGTCAGTATACTATAGTATATCATCAGTATGCCGGTTTTCAAGGATAAACATGATTAAATACAAGTCTGATTTATGGGACCCAAATCAAACTCCAAAAAATTACCAGGACCAAGTCTAACAAGAAGTCAAGTCTAGGGTAAGTCTCATATCACAATATGGACTAAATCTCAAGGTCACAACTCCGGTACCGTATCCGTTACTGAGTTACCAAAAAGAGACGGAACAAGATTATACCAGAAATCAGAATTGAAATGGTCACTAGGCCAAAAATTACGAAATGAACAACTATAGTAAAGCATGTCTAGCTAAAAGTAACAACCAAAGCTCCAAAAAAGTAAAATAACAAAAAGTAAAAGAAGTTCACAAAATCGGTAAGTGTACTTGCCTAAAGCGAGCTCCCAACCTAAACCTTCTAGTCCACCACCACGAAGGGGTTAAGAAACCACACTCCAGGTCTCATCACCAAGTTCCGAGCTTGAGAGAAAAAGGATGAAGAGAAGAGAGAGAAAGAAATAAAATAAAACTTAAGTACTATTTATAGAAAAATTCTCGAAAATATCTCGAAAAGTAAAACAAATATCTGCCGGGCAGTATACCATCGGTATACTATAGCGGTATACCGGTCAGGAAGTAAAGTTTTAATTTTTGTGAATTTTTGAGCTTCCTCGAGAACCAATAAAATACAATAAATAGCAAAAAAATACGTAACCGCATAAAATACGAATACTGTGAGACGAGTCTCACAACTCTCCCATCCTTAGAAAAATTTTGTCCTCAAAATTTTCTTAAGGATCGAAAATCAACTAAAAAGAAATTTCAAGAAAGCAAGCATGGAACTAAAACAACATGAAATTTCCTGGACAATAACAAGAAATCAGAAAATAATAATAACAGACATAACATATAAGCTCACAATCAATCACATGCACATGATAAGATAGGACACGGGTATACAAATAAGTATACCTCCCGAGTCAAAGAGAAATGGATAATGAGTACGCATATCATCATCGCGCTCCCACGTCGACTCATCCAGTGAGTGATGCCCTCAAGCAACTCTAACTAATCCGATAGTCCAATTCTTGAGAACCTTCTTCCTCTGGTCCAAAATAGATACGGGTCTCTCCTCATAAGATAGGTTGGTACCAACGACCAACTCATAATGATCCAGGATATGGCTCAGGTCTGGAATATATTGGAGCAACTGAGATACGTGAAAGATGTCATGTACCTCTTGAAGCGATGGTGGAAGAGCTAAACGATATGATACGTCTCTAACGCGTTTGAGAATATCAAATGGGCCTATATATCTGGGACTAAGCTTTCTCCGTACTCCAAATCTGATAACTCCACAGGTAGGCAAAATCCTCAGAAATACATGGTCGCCGACAGAGAGCTAAAGATGACGACGGTGCTGATCTGTCCAATGACGTTGGCGATCCTGAGCCACTCTGAGATGCTCTTTGATCTGCCCGATCACTCCATATAAATTCTCTCACCCAAAATAGGTATTTTGTGTGTATTTTATATTATTATATTTATTATAGATTATTTTAAATATTAAATTTCTTTAGAGTATTCTCTTAGTTAACTATAAAAAAATTCTTGATATATTTACTTATATAAATATTTATTTATAATCATTTTTAGGCTATTTTAGATTTTTGGAGATTTTTCTAGAATTTTTGGGTAATTAAAATATAGGAAACGTAAATATTTAAGACTTTCATGATTTACTATGAGACTATACTTACATGTTGTTCCTACCAAATATTTATTTTAGGTTAAAATATTTAATTATATTTTTTGTAATTTATTTAGAATTTTAAGGAATTTATTTAGATTTTTTGAAATTATTTAGGATTTATTTGGATATATATAGTCTTAATTTTAGATAGATGCTATTTAGTGTTAATAGATATTAATAAGAATATATACAAATTATTTTTATTATATTTAATTTTATTTAAGATTATAAATTATTGAGATAAACTCAAAATCTATTTTAAATTAATTCAAATCCTGACCATATTAGGAAAGCAACTTCATGCATATCCTATCCTTATTTAAACTGATCCTAATCATATCCAAATTAGCCAATCCTAGTTGTATTCAATTAAGTAGTCTCTACCATTATAAATACCTATTAGACTTATGGAATAAACTCATCTTTTTTTCCCAAACTTCTCTTTTTTTCGTCCAAAAACAGTCAAAATTTGTCATAAATTTAGCCTCATTTTTTAGTAGTTATGACGACTTAAAAATACGATACCTCCTAGCTCCGGACTCCAAACATGCTCTATTTTTTTTATTAGAACTATATCAAGGTTAGTTTTTTGAATATATAAATTATTTTAATAACTTTTGAACCTATTTTTCCAGAAAATTCTAAAAGTGTCAGTTGTCCAAAATCATATGCGTTTCCGTATTTTCGAGATTTCGGGAGATCCCCAACTCGAAATTACGAGCCGTTTGAAGTTTCAAAAATATGACATGATGAACTTCCCTAAAATTATTTTTATAGAATTTAACATGCAAGTTAGTCTACTATAAAATTCGTGCAACGTAGACGTAAATAGGAAACCACCAAAAACTGTCATATGTGCGCCCTTGTGGCCATAACTCTTTACCGACTTGTGATTTTATGAAACCGTTGATTACGATGTTCATGTAGTGATGAAATCTATATGATTCCATACACAAATTTAGTATTTGAGTTTGTTGACTTTTTGGTCAATGGATCGCCTCGATTTGCGTGTCATGGATCCCAAATCCGTAAAGTTGACTTTCTTTGGACCAAAATTAGAGTTTAACAATAAAATCAGATTATAATAAGATTAAAATACTATTTTATATTATTTTATTCAGAATTAAAATAGATTAAAGTGGAGAAAGCTATTCGCCCACTTTTGTAACGTAACTTATTTAATTTATGTGACGGGTAGATCGGACAATGTCTTGAGTTGGAACTTCATTCTTTTTCAGAGAAGGCAAGTATACATTGCCAAATTGCTTATAGTACCTTACATGCTTATCATATTTTCATATATTCATTATATATATATATATTTTTTTAGTCATAATTATATATTATATATGTTGACATATACTTGACACATAGTATAATGGGAGGGGAGGACAGTCAGTAGGACAGTCATAATTATATATTATATATGGGCTACCCACTCTGGTAAACCGTAGTGCTAGGACGCAATACAGTAGTTGTGTCGCGATGGTTGCTACCCTCGAGATATGTCGATTGATGGTGTCACGATGGTCGCTACCCTCGAGGTATGTCGATTGATGGTACATGGACGTATGTGTGAGTTGTAAAATAACATGTGTTTTAGAGTAGCCTATACCTGCCCATACGTTGAAAAGTTATCCTCATTATGCATATTTATATATATTGTCTAGTACAGCGTACTTGTATATTTTCTGTCTATTATGCATATTTTACTGTATTCAATTGGCATGCTTCTATGTATCTTGTTATGTCCCTCTGAGGATCTGGTCTATTTCCAGGTGTAAACGATCTTGACTATTCACAAGAGCACGGATCAGGACTTGCTACTTATCTCTCTTTCGAGGAGGTCTTCTCTTTGAGCATCATTGATCATTAGATGTACTTATTTTGTTTATCTTATATTCTAGTTTGGTAGTAGATTTGTCTTCACCCAACTACTTGTTCTTATCAAGCATTTTATACTTGATTCAGTTATATAGTTGATTGGTTATTTGATTCTGTGGATGAGATCTAGTTATGCCCTGTGACTTATGACATAAATCTATACCACTTATGAATTGTTATTCATAATACAATGTACGTATGTGTTATGGTTTCAATATATTAGAGTTATCATATACATACGGCTGGCATGCTTACGTATTCCCAGTCCTATATATTTTGGGACTGGAGAGTGACATGTTTTTGTGGTGGCCCATGCATGTCAAGAGCATATTGTCTCGGTTACGTTATTGTACCTAGCAAGCCTGCGTATAGGATTAGAGTATAGGATCTTATCCACTTATTTAATCATCGCCCTTGATTTTATTTCGCATTCTTATTTGATTGCTTACATTGCATCTTACTTGATCATTTCACAACGTTAATCATATCTTTTCTTTCGTGATTGATAGGGGTCAGAAATGTGACTTGTACTAGGTATATACACTATATTATTCAATAACATTATTAGTTAAATTCTTGTAAGTTTGGTAGTATGCCTCATAACCTAGTATCACATAGTCCTTTTGACCCATTAATAAAGTATAATTGAATGACACCAACTATAGGCTTGCATAAGAAGATAGTGTTTATCCAGACTGTAGAATTTAGAGGCCCATACCCCCATTTTATCGACTAGAGACTTAGACAAGAAGTTAGTATGGCAACTGTAGAGGCACAACACCGGACGAGTCTCATCTTCTTGATGAATTTAAATTATTTTGTACCTTCCTTCATCATAATCCAGCGTACTTATATTTTCTGGACTACCTCGACTTATGCTGCTATTATAGCCTAGTTTTGCAAGCTTATTCTTTTATCGAGCTTGTTCATGAGATATATGTTATTGGGGACGCCCATTAATACATTATCTAAATCAGAATCGGTGTATTATGGTCTAGCTAACCTTAGTGTGCTTGGTTCGCTCTTCGCATGACTACTTTACGTGGATTGAGATATAGTTGACTCAGCATGTTAGACAAATATACTTGCCCTCTAGACAGGTCAGAGCATATCATATCAGGTACATAACTGTTCTGATATGAGCATACGAATAGGAATTTACCAAAATTGGATCTCATCCGCAACTGCCTTGACAACTCTCTTTTTGAATTCTTTAATCGCCTTGAATCCCGTACTTGCATTCTATCACATCCTCCTTGAATTCTTTATTATCGTTTTTCGTCTTCCCTTATTTCGAAAAGACAAAATCTCATGCTTGGTATAAAATATACCCCATAGGCCAATCATATTACTTTGTGACTATCTTTTATAATTAAGGGCATATCACATGTGATATATTTAGTGTTAAAAAATTTATGGATTAAATAATTTGAGGAAGTTTTTCTTAAATGTATAGCCTATGTGATAGATCGGTAAATTCTAAGTTGGGTAGAAGTTGCATTTTCAACTTGAGATAAAAAAATTTAGATTGTGATTAAGTAAGATTAGATTGAGAGATTTAAGTTATTTTAATTTTGAGAATTTTTAGAAGAATGATTTAGATTATGATGATTTAACTTTAAAGATAAGAATGCCATATAGAATAAATTTTAAATTTTTGATATTACAGACCAAATATTTATAATTTGAGCACATAATTTAAATCTTGAATATTGGAGATTGAATTAACAATTTAAATCTTAAAAAAAAAATAGAACTCTAAACATGAACATTGATGGATGGAATTCAAAATTTTAAAATTTGATGATTTGAATTAAAAGTTAAATTTTGATTGTTGGATCACCTATTTGAAATATTGATAATAAAAATTAAATTTTAAAATTTGAAGAGTACAAAATTCTTAAGTTGAAATATAGGAATAATATTTGATTAGAATTGTTTAAAATCTATAGGAGATTGTGATAGTTGAAAATTGTGATATAATATTTAATGTGGATTATTTAAATCTTGAAGATGTCATATAGATTTGAATTAAATTTGGATGTTGTATATTTAAAAATCTAGAAGAGATTATGATAGATTAAATTTTGATTTAAACAGTGGTTATTTTAATTTTTAAGAGATTGTGACGGATTTGAATAGATTTTGTCATTTAAATTTTTAAGAAGATTGTGGTTGACTTGCCTTAGATACGAATGTGAAAGATTTAAGAAATCATTCCTTATTTAAATTTCGAGGATAAATTTTTTTAAGTTGGGTAGATTGTAAACCCCCTTACCCAAAATAGGTATTTTGTGTGTATTTTATATTATTATATTTTTTATAGATTATTTTAAATATTAAATTTTTTAGAGTATTCTCTTAGTTAATTAAAAAATAAATTTCTTGATATATTTACTTATATAAATATTTATTCAAAATTATTTTTAGGTTATTTTAGATTTTTTTTAGATTTTTCTAGAATTTTTGGGTAATTAAAACATAGGAAACATAAATTTTTAGGACTTTCATGATTTACTATGAGACCATACTTGCATGTTATTCCTACCAAATATTTATTTTAGGTTAAAATATTTAATTATATTTTTTTGTAATTTATTTAGAATTCAAGGAATTTATTTGGATTTTTTGAAATTATTTAGGATTTATTTGGATATATATAGTCTTAATATTAGATAGATGCTAATTTAGTGTTAAAAGATATTAATAAGATTATATATAAATTATTTGTATTATCTTTAATTCTATTTAAGATTATAAATTATTGAGATAAACCCAAACTCTATTTTAAATTAATTCTAATCCTGAGAATACTAGGAAAGCAACTTCATGTATATCCTATCCTTATTTAAACTAATCCTAATTAGTTAATCCTAGTCGTATTCAATTAAGTAGTTTCTACTATTATAAATACCTATTAGACTTATGGAATAAACTCATATTTTATATTTTTTGTCCCAAAATTTCTCTCTTTTTTGTCCAAAAACAGTCAAAATTCGTCATAAATTCAGCCTCATTTTCTATT